>CM065375.1:19139757-19282257 GCA_033032245.1 Poecilia picta
CCTTACAATCTTGAGAAGCTTCTGAATTATTAAAATAAATCCTTCTATTCTCAGATCCACTATCATATGTTTCTGGATTATCATGTCATTTTTTTTTACCATGTGCAGTTTAGCAATGATAATATAGTTGTAGTTATTACTGTTAGATTTTAATAGTCATTAATTGTTAGATCAAACTGTTTTGTTGTTCAATTTTCTTTTACTCCATTGTATATTTAAACTTGCATAAATGTACAAGTTTAAATGTATTTTTGTACTTTTAAGAATTGTTTTTCAGTTTCTATTTTTGCTACTTTATTTTGATGATTTATACTTTAGTTTATACAAAAAGTTGGCAGTTCTGCTGGTATATGCTAGCACAGTGTTGCTCAACCCTGGTCCTCACTGCCCCCCTGCTCTGGATGTTTTATATGTGCCTCTATTCCAGAACAGCTGATTCAAATGATTGCATTTGAATCAATCTAGCTTGCCATGCTAGCTTGCCATGCTAACATTGTTTTTGCCAACCTCAAAGTGCACAATTATATTTTAATTTATTACTTTGAGTTATCTTTTCAAACCAATAACTTAGTAAGATGATACCCTTTTAAATGTCTTCCGCTTATTGCATCAATTTATAAGTTCAATTTATAAGTTTAGCTAACTTTTATCCAGTTTTATCCAACTCCATAAATATGGTAATAATCCAATTAATTGTAATAAATAAAGCTCTTTTCCAATTTTTGTACTGCTTTATGCATTTGTTTTCAGCAAAGTAATTGGTTTTAGCTAGATTATTCCACTATCCCACCGCTTTTTGCTAGCTTAAACAGTTTTGCCATCTATGTCGGCCAAATATAGTCAGTTACAATAATGCTTCACATGTTCACATGTTATTTCATTGCTGATAAAACCTAGACATAGCTCTAATTAGGTTAAATGCTAATGGTTTTAGAGTCGTGTCACTTAAATCTCTGGAGTTGACATACTCCAGATGTAGATTCTTTCCCACAGCTCCTTATCTTATTGTGTATATTAGCATACTTAAAAATATGCTACGTGGAGTTAAAATTAGACAGATCTTATTCAATATCAAGCACTGTAACATCTTTAAAATATATTTGTCCATTTTGATGTGCTATTGATTGAAGTGTGTGTGTGGGTGTGTGTGTTTTGGGATAAAAGGTCAGGTACATTACGTTAGCTGTAACATCACTATTTCACTGTATTGTTTTCTCCATTTTGAAGGACCAGCTGACTCTATGGGAAGGAAATGTTAATGCTGACCTCAAGAGTCATAAGATTAACCCAATAAATCAGAAAATTGATCATGCTGTCAGTTTTACTTTTATTTTCAGAGGGGAAAGTGAGTCTTCACCAGTGTTTGCATAGTTTTCATGAGGAGATTAAGTAATGAGGAGATTATTGCTTATTATTTATTGTAATATTTCAGTATATGTCTAAATGCTTGTGCAGTGGATGGAAGCTGTGGTGTACTTGCTGTGGAATTTTTCCACATGTCCAAATAAATATGGGAGAAGCACTATTGTGTCAGGGATATAATTGAACTCTACCCTAGCTTTTTTGCATTTCTAATTTTGATCTCTAGCCTTTGTCACCAATTTTCTCATGGCCGGGTCTGACCAACACAGGAAGGGGGATGGGAGATGGGGGTGCAAAACGTAGAAGTGATGGGAGTTAGCATAAGTACCGCTTCTTAAAGGGCACCATAACATTTCTTGTTACTTATCAAAATAAAGTAACAAGTAGTTCTCGAAACGCGCTTAAAACTTCTGACCTCAGGTCAAGGATGTGGATATTTCATGAAGCTCAGCGAAACGAAAGCTGAAGAATATGTTCCCTGGTCTCTGTGAAGAATAAAAGGACAGAATGCAGAATTGCCTGGAGTGATAGTTTAGAAGCACAGAGCCTGAGTGCCACAGGAAGTATTGTTATAAATACAAAACATACTTAATAATTAAACATGCACCATTTCTCGAATTTTGATGAGATGCGAGACAAAAACTTTAAAGGGCTGCAGCTGTTATGTTGTTTCTAATTCAGCTTTCTTGTCTTTTCAGCTTCATGTCATCAAGCTGTAAACAACCTGAATATTTACTTTTCCTCAGAAGACACTAAGACAGAAAGAGACTGAGTTTGAACCAGAGTAGCTATTAATTAAATATACTGCTTTGTTTATTATGTTTTTGCCACAATTATTGATTAAACATATGCTAACCTGGTTTGAGAAATGAGTTCAGAGTTGTTTGAAGTTTTAATGACATAACTGCAGTAGAAGTTTATTGATAGGTGGACCAGGGTCGTGAAGAAGACATAAAAGTTGCAATCATAAAGATAAATGTTTCAAGCTGTTGTTTGGAAAGTGCAGACAATATGATATCTGCCCAAATATTAATCATCTATGGATATCCATTTGAGCAAACGAGAATATTTAGGAAATGTGACTTTTTTCATACATACTTTGTGCTCAAATTTGGCCTAAGTAAAAGTGTTTAAGGTCAAGCTGGAAGAAGGTCCATTGTAAGATAACTTTTTATTCACATTTTTATGTGAATAAAATAATCTTTGTAATTCTTTAACCAGCTTTTTGTTTAGATAGAAGGTAATACCGTTTCCATGTTTTATTTTTCATATGACATTTTGCATAGGAGGATAAAATATCAATTTTATTAACCACTTTTTATTAACCAAGTGGAAGATGGACGAAAATATTTATTCTCTCCAACTTCTCATCTAACTCCAGGTCTCACTCTGAATTCCTAACAAATAGTTGCTCTTGTTACTCAAATAACTGTCACATCCTGCTTTAGAAGACTGCTAAGAAATGAAGTGTATGTGTTTAGAGGTGAAGTTGTTCCTAAGTTTTTACATTTATGCTAAGCTAACTGAACTAGCAGTAGCAAGGCTAGGCTTGGTACAGTCCTGTCTACTTTAGCACTATGCAGCATTTCCAACTCCTCCCTCTCCTCACTATTCAATAGATCAATATTTTAACCTCATTTTTAATATAGAGGGTAATATGTGAAATACAAAGTAACATCCTTATTAGTTTGGCCCTGTCTTGCCTCATTTATTGATGAACGTACTCTTTAAGCCATGTTGTCCATTTATTTAAGTAAACTACAAACTCTGTGTTCTCACTAAAATGCAAGTTTTCCTGATATTGTTAAAGTGTTAATATACATATACATTTATACATATCTATCTATCTATCTATCTATCTATCTATCTATCTATCTATCTATCTATCTATCTATCTATCTATCTATCTATCTATATAATAGATAGATATCAATAGATAGATAGATAGATAGATAGATAGATAGATAGATAGATAGATAGATAGATAGATAGATAGATAGATAGATAATATATATTATAATATATATTATCTATCTATCCATATATATATATATATATATATATATATATATATATATATATATATATATATATATATATATATATATATACAGTATATATATAGGAGTCGCCAACCAGCTACCTTCTGTTGAGTCACCAACAACAGAGGGTAGCTAACAGAATTAATGCAGGTTTCAAATTTAAGACTTTTTAAGACAATTATGAATAAAAGTTAAGACACATATCATGACAGAAATATACCATGGAAATTTCTGTGATCGTTTTGTGGCTGTTTGTGGCTCTTGGCAGCAGCTTTGTGCTTCTCATATGGCATATGGCTCTCTGCAGCCTTAACCCTCGCAGTGCCAAGCTTTTTTGCACAGAATGCATCTAGCCTTGTAGGAGCTGGCAACAGAGGCAAGTTGTCCAGGAAACTCATGTAGTTCATTGATGAACTAGCAGCTTTTAACCTGACAGAACGCCATGAAGAAGTCTGCATGTGACTCAAACTTATGCCTGATAGAAAAGTCCTGTGAGAAAAAACCTGCATAGACTATTCCTCTGACAACACTATTTACGACTTGTGATTGTACACATTTTATGGTGTGTTTAAGGCCAACTCAAATTGTCTTCAATGAATTTAAGGTCTTAATTTCAGCTACATGAATGTAAGACATTTTACAAATGTCTAAATGTGGAAAATTTGGTGATGTCACAGATTCTAGATAACAGGTCAGCGTTTTGTTCATTTACTGAACGAACAAACAATAACACAAATTTCTTCTTTATATATTTAAATCAATCATTTTAACAGATGAGGAGGCCTGGTTAAAAATAGTTCTCTTTACAGCAGACATTAGTTGCTCCTCCTGTCCCATTTTGAAGTCTGAGGATGTTGAAATGAAGCTGAAACAAAAGAGGAGAACAGAAATCAATGGCTTCTAATAGTGGAGTGTGTGTGTGTGTGTGTGTGTGTGTGTGTGTGTGTGTGTGTGTGTGTGTGTGTGTGTGTGTGTTGACAGTGGAGTGCTGAGGCCCTTGTATGGAAGCTGGCAGAGTAAAAAGGTATGTGTGAGTCTGTGAGGCCTGGCTGGTGTCAGATGGAGCAGGCTGGACGTCCCGGCTTGACTCTGTGTGGACATCAGGCTTGGCAGCAGGTGATTCAGGACCACATTATTCAAACATGTTCACATTTACAGACCATCAGGAAATGAAGTTACTGTAAAAAATTATATGAACTCTTTTTTGTTTGCCTTGTTTTGTTTCTTAAGGGAAATGACGTAGCATCTCCCCTGCTGTCTCTGTTTAGTTTTGTTTAGATAATCACATTTCACAAGTTTCACTTCTTCTCGCTCTGTTTCTTGCTGGCGTTTCTCAACCCTCAACCTCCCTTCCTGGCTGCCTGTCTGATGCCTGTATTGACTGTGAGTCAAGACGAAGCTGGTGAGCTTGAACAGACATCGGCTCAACAATGGTGGCTGCAGCGGGGCTTAGCGGTTGTTACGTGGTCGGACATTTTCAGTTCAATAGAGGAAAATGGGGGGGAAAAAATAAACCAGCAGCACTTGAATAATGTGCTACATCCTCGTTTCCTCTGGTGCGCCGCATCCTCTTTCTCTCCATCTGCCTCCGCCCGCCTGTCTCCCATTATCCACCTGATCCGGCGCAGACTCACTCAGCTCCAGCTGATTCCAGGTTCACCCATCAGGAACCTCTTTCTACCTCCAGGTGCCACTGAAAAAGTCTTCATCCCCTTACAGATCTGTTTTGCTTTTCCCTTTCATCCCACTTTCCACCAGCAGTCATTACGTTTGGGGTGTGATTATTGTTTCACACAGGGCCTGGTTGGTTTGGACAGGTTTCATAGGCTGTTTCATAAACACGACATGACTCCTGTCATGGGAATGGAGGAGTCTTCATGAGTGTTTATGACTGTTGTCATGAAGTATAATTTTGTAAGTAATGACATTTTTAATGCAAAGTTGCATTAAAAGTGTCAAGTTTGCATTATTCATTAAATAATGGCACTTTTAAGATAAATTACATGAAAACGTGCATTAAAAGTCCATTAAGTATTTTATCTTTGCATTAAAAGTTTCATTATTTACCGAATGACACTTCATGACAACATTCATAAATATTCATGAAGACTCCTTCATTTTCCTGACAGTTATATTTATATTACGTCAGTCTCATGCACACCCCTTCAGTCAGTGCTACCGCTACTTTTTTCTGCCATAATAAATGAAAGGATCATGTAAATAAAGATCTTCTTGCATCTGTCTTCCCTCCCAGCTCAGCCTATGACGTTGTCTCCAGGCAGAAGGTGGCGGTGAAGAAACTTTCCAGGCCCTTTCAGTCTCTGATCCACAGCCGCCGCTCGTACCGCGAACTCCGGCTTCTCAAGCACATGAAACATGAGAACGTTAGTGAAAAAAAAAAGAAGAAGAAAATGTTAAAATACCCCTACCCAGATAGACAGACCCACGTCTCGGCTTGTGTCTCTGCAGGTCATCGGGCTCCTGGACGTCTTCACGCCGGCCGGGACGCTAGAAGACTTCAACGAGCTGTAAATCTGTTTTCACTTGGTATTTCCCACAAGCTGTTCAGGTGGAGCAGCTTTTATGCATGTGGATAGACATGGGGATGACCTGAGGGGGATTAGAGGCTTGCAGAGATCTCTGACGGTTGCAGCATCGCCAATTCCCCCACCCCTATCCATCTTTGCTTTTTCAGCTACCTGGTGACCAACTTGATGGGCGCAGACCTCAACAACATCGTCAAGTTCCAGAGGCTGTCGGACGAGCATGTGCAGTTCCTAATTTACCAGCTGCTCCGCGGCCTGAAGGTAACCGAGAACAAAGACGTTTCCTCCACACATCGTCAGGATGCTAACTGGTTGTCCATCAGCAGTAAATTAGAGACTGAGGTTTCTGTGTTGAAGGAAGTTATATTTCTGTTTAGAAGGTAGCGTTGAGGTCAGAGGAACCGAACGAGCCCAGCTGCTCAGACAGGCAGCTGTAGAGAGGCGCTCCATTCAGCCTCGGCCCGTTACCATGGCAAAGACAAAAGCAGTCTGCCTGTAAGGAGAAACTAAAGTGGTGAGCTGCTCTCTGACCTCTGCCTCCTTTATGTCCTCTCTCCCCTGCCCTCCTGTCACACCCCGCCGCCGGCTGAACAGTACATCCATTCAGCTGGACTGATCCACCGGGTGAGTTCCTGCTTCTTGTCCTGGTTTGGTGATAAACTCAAAAGATAGACGTCTAAATGTAGAAATGTAGACTGTGCAGCAGTCTGGTTCTACATTCTACATGCTCCACTCCAGTGTTTCTGACAGGATTTTATGTGAACTTTATCAAAAGATTTATTTTTTATTACACTTTTTTTCTGTCTTAGCTTTGAGGCTTTCTTCTGGTAATGTTGAGTCTTTATTCTGCTACATTCTCACAAATAAAATAATAAATATACAACATTCAAGAAGGGCTGTAAGAACTTCAGCAAAACTCAGTGAATACCTGCCTGTATGCACAGGCCAAACTGTCCTGGCATTGTGACAACCTGCCTAATTAGATATTTAGTTTGTTGTGGTATCCTGGCAACATGCCGGCCTAGATCATCTGTACTGAAACCATCATATCCTCTTTTCTAATCAGTAGCATTTGCTCTTTTTATGACACAAGAAATGAGCTGAAGGAGTAAAATTTCCTGTTGCTTTTATTGTCACATCTGTTTGGTTGTGTAAACAGCCCTTATGGGGCCAGGCATGCAGTTACTTCACTCTGTGTTTATTCTCCCTCGTGGTTCATGAAAAATGAGCTTCTGAATGTATTTTAGATGTTATAATTGAAGTTACATTTCTTTTTAAAATATTTTACTTTAACAGTGTTTGGTAATTGTGTTAAACTCATATTTTACTAAAAGGAAATGTGGTTATAAATATGAATGTGTTAATGTTTACTGGTGGCGGTTTGCTCTTTGTAGCTTGGATTTGATCATGAGTTCAAGTTCCTCCTTTAGTTAGAATCAATCGGTTCAACAGGAACCAAAACTCCCATCGATGGAAAGAAGGTGAAATCTAAAAAAAAAAAAAAGTTAATTAAAGTCAATGTGAAATAGAATCCATAATACATTAGAAATGTTTAACTACCAACTAAAATAGACTGATACCCGTAGACCTGTCACAATAAATTCAGCTCTATAATAAATTGTTCCAGAAGTTATTGCGATAAATGATAATATTGTTGTCTTGCGACTATTTTTAAGTGATAATATGCAAGAGCACTAATGAACACTTAACACTGGAACTGGAAGACATTTTAAATAGCCAAAATAAATAAGAAAAATAACAAATAAAATAAATGTTGACCTCTGTAAACAAAATTGTCCTTCAAAAAAGAGCTAGTTAAGCACCAAATTGAAGACTTTTATCTTCCAGTTTTTGGTAGATTGAGAGAAAAAAGAGATCAACATTAAATCATGCCAATGGAAATTATTGAGTTTGTTTTAATTTATCATGCAATTAATTGATTTATTGATTATTGTGACAGGCATTTTGGTATTTGTGAGATGTTGGAACGAAATGACAACACAAATTTGTAAATCAACCCTGAGCAGTTTATGAACCATAATAAGGAATGAGTCCTCTTTACATGGCGTGATACATATACTGGACCTCTGTCTATTCATGGTTCAGTTTTTCAGGATTTGCTGATTAACAATTTTTTCTGTGGAGCGTAACTCCAAATAATTCCTGGAAAATTCACCTAAACAGTTGAAAGACACATCAACTTAAGAAGCAGAAATATCTATTGGCTGATTTTAAGAATTCAGCCAATCCAAGAGTGCCATGTGTCCTTGCTTCTGATTGGCTGAAACGCCTAGAGAGGCACTAAACCGGTGTTTCTCAACCTTTTTTGGCCCAGCGCCCCCCTGGCCCTTTTCCAGGTCCCTCAACGCCCCCCAGTGGCGCAAAGAGTGTTTGCAGGTTTCACCTCGCGCACGTTACGAGGTCCAGGTAGCGAGTTGCATCGCATCTTTTATGCGCCGATGAATGTGTAGTTACGCCACCGCCCCCACCAAATAACGTGCAGGCTACTTTGCACTGACCATTATTTTATTATTGACACTAAAGTTTACCTTGGACCAAACGCCCCCCTAAGGCATCCCAGCGCCCCCCTTTTGTAAAAATGTCCGCCAGCGCCCCCTGCCGTCCTCTGACCGCCCACGTTGAGAACTTCTACACTAAGGAAACTGGAGATGTTAGCTTCTGCCGTAGCGCCAAGGTGGCTAACAAATTATGCATATTAATATATACTAATATTCATTCATATGCGTATTAATGCATGTTAAGGTGTATTTGGTGTTTGAACCATTAAAATAAAGAGCGTTTTGGTCTCCTGTATTCCTACATATATTATTCAGGGTACACTATATTTTCCTTCATCTTCAACCCATTATGACCTTATTTGTTTTTAATTTACTTTTGTTTACTGGTGTTTTAATGTCCCTGTTTAGGACCTCAAGCCAAGTAACGTAGCCGTGAACGAAGACTGTGAGCTCAGGGTAAGATCCATATTCACATCAACGCTGCAACTTCTACTGGAGCCTCAGTGGACTGTAAAGGAAACCTTTTTCTATTCCCAACAGATACTTGACTTTGGACTGGCCAGACAGACGGATGATGAGATGACAGGATATGTGGCAACACGTTGGTACCGAGCACCAGAGATCATGCTGAACTGGATGCACTACAACCAAAATGGTGAGCAGCTCTGACACAGCGGACATTCAGGAAGTGAACTCTTTGAAGACGGCTTGACTGAAGATCTTTGGTTTCTGTTCCAGTTGATATCTGGTCTGTGGGCTGTATCATGGGAGAACTACTCAAAGGAAAAGTCTTGTTCCCCGGCACTGACTGTATCCTTTACCGTCTTGGCATGACTCCTCCTGTTTCTACTTCGCAGGAATCTCCCATCACCTCTCTGTGGCACAGAGATCTCTCACGGATTTGCATTACAATCCTTGCTCTTTCAGAACCGGAGCTCTGCTACTACGTGGAATGAATAGCGACAACAAAAGGCTGAATTATCTAGAGTTTCCTATTCAGAGCCAAAGAACTGAGCTAAATTTAATTATATCGTCTTATCTTTGAGTGTTGGGTAACTTGCATGCCTAAAAAAAGCTGTCTGCAGAGTTAGTGTCAATATATGCTACTCAGACTGCACCATGCAGAACTATTTCCTTAAGGAATCACTTAAACAGATTCATTAAGGGAACCTGAGGTCGGCTAAAAGATCTGAAAAGCTACACATCATCCCACAATCTGACGACATTGTTGAACAGGAGGTCAAACAAGAACCCAGAACATCCAACACATAGTTCACACGGCATCCAACCATCGTAAATATTCCCAGATTATTGGGATGGCTCTTAAGATAGTCTTAGAAATATGCCTGCCATATGTGCTGTAAGTGCATAGATGCAAGTCTTTAGCAATTTCATTTTGAATTTTAGGGTCATGACTTTGATTCAAGAACCAATTTTTCTATTCAATGGTTGGTTAAAATCCTCTTTTTTATCATCATTTGAAAACATTTTTTCTGTCTAGAAATAAAAGTTGTTTGATCTGAAACCTGTAAGTTGACAGAAAGCAGAAACAGGAAACCCTTTAACTCCTCCTGCCGTTAGATATCGACCAGCTGAAGAGAATCATGGAGGTGGTTGGCACCCCAACACCGGACCTGCTGAAGAAGATCTGCTCCGAACATGTGAGTACGAACTGACCGGGAGCAGACGGGGAAATAAAAACTCTGTGCTGCTATTTTCATCCACTGCATTGTGATCTGAGTGATCAGACATTCGGTTCACAGAGTCACTGACTGACCAGTGCTGACCGCTGCTCTCTGTTTGCAGGCCCAGAAGTACATCCAGTCTCTTCCTTTCATGCCCCAACAAGACATGGAAAAGATCTTCAGGGGAGCAAACCCACTTGGTGATGCACCTCAGATTCAATTATCCAACATTCTCAGCTTGTTAGAAAACCATTGAGAGCCTGATCTGATTTCTGTGACACCAGCTGCTCTGTCCGTACCGTCAGTGTGCCGCGACCAAACCCTTCTCTGCTTACCTTCCTGGTCCTGTCACCCTGGCAGCCATCGACCTGCTGAAGCGCATGCTGGTTCTGGATTGTGATGAGCGGATCTCGGCCAGCGAGGCCCTGGCCCACCCTTACTTCTCGCAGTACCACGACCCAGACGACGAGCCGGAGGCTCCGCCTTACGACCAAACGCTGGAGAGCAAGGACCGGACTCTGGAGGAGTGGAAAGGTGTCAGCTTTGTGCTTTTGACGAATTCAGACCTGAAATTAAAGTCAGTATTATACAAAATTGCTCATCAAACACATGGAGGTTGCTTTGATTCATTCGTTCATTTTGAGGAAACCTTGAATCTCCCATGGCAACCATTCAGGTGTGCCCTAATGCCTGTTCATGGAATGCACCGCCTCTTAACCTCTTAACCTCTTAACCTCTTAACCAATGTGGAGCTCAGTCCCAAGCCGAGCTTCCGCCCCTCCCCCACACAGTTCCCTAGACTAGCGACAGCAGCAATTAACAAACACCTGGTGGACCTGCTGATCTGCTGAGCTCCTAAGAATGGCTGTAAACAGCAATATTGAGAAGCATTGTAGTGACAAGTATCGGAACGGACATAAGCTTCTTAAAGAGACAGACACCAATTTCCAGCAGTCAGATATGACAAACGTGTTTGAAGTTGTTTTTGATATTTTCTGACTTTTCATAACAGCTGAAGGTAACAGTTACTTCAATGTGCTCTAAAATTGCTTCACAGGCCTGGAAAACACGTAATATCCCTCCTCTAGCTTTGCAATTTCTTTGCAAATATTTTCACACCCCTTGAAGTTTTTCGCATTTTGTCATGTTAAGACCACAAACCTCCATCGTGTTTCACTGCCATTTTGTGTGACATAAGAAAACAAAGTGAAAATGATCCAGGCTGTGTTTCATGCGAACAAACGTTTCTGTTGATTTTCTTCTTCTCCTTGTGACCTGATCTTCATCTGATGTGACTTAGGCGCCACCCTTTGAGTGAGAGTAGCAGGAGTCAGTGGTCACTATGTCGCACTCTGGCATTTCTGGAGGAGGGCCAAGGAGAAAGTCATGGTTAAAAGAATGTTATTAGATGTCTCAACTGCAGCTTGTGGCTGTAATGTGACAAAACGTTTGGCATGCAAACAAAACGGCTCACATGTCTGTACCCAAAACCCTCACTATTATTTCCTAACATGTTCTCTCCCCCCGCTCTGCTCCTGTCTGTCTGTAGAGCTGGTGTTTGAAGAGGTGAGCAGCTTTAAGGCGTCGGGCAGTAAGACGGACAGCCTCCAGGTGGAGCAGTAAGGCCCCCTCTGCTCCACCGCCACCCAGACAACAACCACACACTCACTGGATGCAAAACAGACCATGGAGAAAAGCAACATTAATTGTGTTTGATTGTTTTTGACGTGAAAAGGGCAACAGCGGTCTCCATGGGGACCAGACGCACAAATATTCCTGCCGCAGGGATTGTGATTGGGATGGAGTTAAAAAGGACATCTCTGCAGCTGAAAGTTGCTTCCTGTTACATTTTTGCTGACGGACGGTGAAATGAGGAACCGTTTGGGTGTCGAAAGGATTGGTGGGCGGAGGAACTTTGGGTTGCAGATTTGTGCTTAAAGGCTGAGAAAACGGTAAAGACAAAGGTATAAATACGCACACTAGGATTTCCAAAGCAACGTCAGGGACATATCACCCATCAGTTCCATGAACCTAGTTCTTTCATTTATGGGATTCATCTTTAACCTTCTGGAGTCCCTTTGTTTGGTTCACCACAGACTACATTTAGAAAATGACAGAGAAATTTCATGAATCAACCATTTTTAAAAAATATTATTGCCATTTATAACTTCAATTCTCATCATGTAATAATAGTTACAAAGGTTTTGGAATTTTAACCCCTTAAATGTCTATTTTAGTGATTAAATGTCTCAATTTTTTAAGGAAAAAAACACAGTCGTTTTTTTCCCTCAAACCTGTTTATGAAATTGATCGATTTACACAAGAAAATTATGAAGGAATTTCAACACCAGGGAGAATAAAAACTAAACTCCAACTAAACTCAGCTTTCATTGGTAGTGTGTTCTAAACATGGAGTTCAGATGGTCAATGGCAATACAAATATTAGAGGGAACACAGTATGTGATATTTGACTTATCAAAAACTTTAAAAGTAAGGTGATGAAGATTTCACCTGGTCATGTGTAACACAGGCTGCATTAACAAACGGGTTTTTCTTAACAAAATAATAATAAAACAAAAATCCCACAAAGAACAAATAGAGGGACCCAGAAGGTTAAAGGTTAAAGGTCGCCTGCGTTACACTGAAGCATGATTTATTCTCATTTTACAGTGGTGTCTTCTAACTGGTACTGTATTATAATCTCTCTCTGTTTATAATGCACAATAGCAGAATTTTCAACTTGTTCAGTCAAATTGCTTCATCTCTCCTGCCTATTTACGCCTGAACACCAACTGTGCTGTTATTAGCAAGGTAATGAATATATGCCAAAGCTGGAAGAGTGTGACGGCGCTGCAGGTGTGTGTTTACTCTGGACCCTCACTCTCAGACACGTCCTGCTGGCGGCTGATTCTTGGTCACCTGTTCGCTGTGGCTGCTCTGCTTCAGGCTCCTTGGTTTGCTGCCCGTTTGTGAGTTTACATTGATTAATGTTAAATTCTGCAAACAGCCTCGGTTCATATCTATCCAATAAAGTACAGGAGTCTCATATAATGTGGGGATCGATCAAACAACTCAATGTTCTGGCTGTTTACGGCCACCATAAAGCTCTGTTTGTTCTCTCCAGGTCTAAAAGAAGGTCTTAAAAGAAAATAGAGTCAAGCCAGGGTCAAAGCATTGTCAACTTTGTTTAGCTCCGTTTCTGTTTTTCATCCGTAGCGCAACATTTTTGCCCAACATCATCTGATGCAAACCCTCAATTGAACTGCATGAGACTCATGTAGTCGGTCCATGTGCACATCGTCACAGCGCCTCGTCCGTTTTCTGCTGCACACTGGAGTTTTGTTCGGACCATTTGTTCACTAAAACAAATGGCTACACTGCAATACGTGAGGTTTCTAAAGCAGGTGGAAGATTACAAGATTTTAATGTCCTTCTAGAGTTTGCTAGGCATGGGCTAGTATGAGATTCACCCTCTTCTACATCATAAACATAAAAATACCACAGTGTCTCTGTTTAAAATTTCAATATATAAACACTGATATTTAGTAAGGATTGAAACAATATGGAAACGTCCTTCAATCATGTGACGCATTACGTTCACTGTCACATAACCAAAAATATCCTACATGACCAAAATCCTGCTTCTGAAACACAAACAAGATGGAAATAAAATCAGTCATTAATATCGACCCAGTTTCATTTATCAGATCATGTTTAAAATGACCAACATCAGCATATAAACCGATATATATTGTGGATTTCTAAAATGTTGTCACCAGAAATAAAAATTAATATTATCATCTAGTTGTTACATGTCAGCTATCAAAGTACAGTGGAAATACTACAAACAAAATAACATGGCTTATTGATTATTGCAGTAGTATAATACAGCATGTACTTATTATTTTTGGTAAACAGACATTTTTCAAAATGTAGAACAAATATGTGGTAAATGAATCAGATGAGTCAGGCGGCCAGCCGGATATGCTTGTAAATTTATGACTATTGTTTAAAATCGTCCTAAACAGAGTGATGGCTGGTGCTGCCTTACTTTCCACTCTACCCCAACTATCCACAACTGTAAGTATTTCCAAATTGCCAAATGTGCTTTTCTTGTAAAGTACAGTAGTTTTATTTCAGCCAGATGACCAAGCTGACTGAAATAAGGCCACATCTGAATAAAACAAGTGACATTATGATGACACCATCTTTTCATATCATTATAAAAAAACTTTAAATCAGAATGGGAGAAACTTTTACCAGCTTGAAAATTAAATACTTGATATACCTTGATACCATTAACTGGCCCATGCCTAGAACAGATCTAGGTTAATTAAAACATTTTGTTGTAAAAGTTAATTGTATTTCTTAATCTAGATCAAGTTTGGCTAAGATTTTTACAGAAGCTAATGCTAATGAGTTTGCTTAAAAGACCCCAATCATTTTGCTCAACAGGCTAGCTAAAATGCTAACATTTTTCCAGTATTAGCTTTGTTAGCTCATTGGGTTTAAATCTGTTGTAATGTAACTAGAAGCATTACAGTTTTAGAATTTCAGGCATTTCTGTCATCTAGGGTAATCTGTGATTTACCATTTTGTTTTTTATCCAAATGCACAAAATCAAACTGTGCTTTTGGCTAAATTCACTCAATGTACCCAGTATCATTTACATATTACTAAATTAGCAGCACAAAGAGCATATGTTTACAAGTACAGTCCAAAATGTTTTTATTTTTTAAATGATTTTTTTATTATTATTTCTTTTGCTTTCATGTAGCATTTTCAGCAAGTTGTCCATTAACACCGGATGAAAAATATTGAGACTATTGTCCTAGTAAATGGAAACGGTCTCTGTCCGAGTACTAAAAGTCTGAATGTTTAAACATGATGTGTTTATGTTAATGTATCTGTGGTGAACTTGAATAACAAGCTACATACTGAATGTATATGTTTGCTGTACGTATGTTTGTTAAAAGTTAGTGGTGGCTTTGAATACATGTTGGCATGTGATTCAGTTGTTTGGGTTTCAGATCACTGCAAGGAATGTCAGCTCTTTTATCAACAAATAGCTATGGAAGTTTAAGCTTCAACATAATAAATAGTAATGGTTTTTTTTTTTGCACTAAATATTTTCAGTGATTTTTATGTATTCTGGCTGTATTATTAAAGAAAATATGTTCTTAAAAGTCCAGATTTAAATTTCTTGTTGGTCAATGTAAGTTAAAGTTTTAGAAAGTGGGAAATGTTTCATAAAAAATCTATATAAAAAAACAAAAGAATTTTCAAAAACTTGGCAGATTCCTAAATTTCATAAAATAGAAAATATGAACATTAAAGTACAAAATTGCTTCAAACATTACAATATAATCGCCTTGTATAGCACAACTTAGCATAGTCGACTGTAGTATAATATGTAAAGCATAGCTAAGTAGAGTGGTTCAGGTGTTTGGTAATGAATCAAATAATGTTTTGTAATGCCTCACTGCGTGCGATAAGCACACTTCAAAAGTAAAAATTGTGGATTAGTTGAAGTAAAATGTCAACGTTGCTGTCAGAGAACATTTCAGCAAAAGACAAGTCCACAAACCTTTAACCAATAATCCCACAACACTCTGTGCCAAACAGCTGGACCAGAGCCTGGAGGAGAACACTTCAGAGGCTTCTTCAGACACTGTGATACTGACTGCTACAGGAGATCCCTCAACTACATTTCAGAGAAAAAAGGCAGGAATCTGACAAAAAAAATAAATTCTGAATTTTATTTATTTATTTTTAGTGGTCCTGCTACTGGGCAACTCTGGGCAAAAACATTCAGTTTCCTTTTGGGAAATTATTTTTGAATTAATATATTCCAATATGGTCACTTTTTTAAAAATAAGAATTTACTTTAAGAAAAACAATATTTCTTGAACCAGCTCAGTGAGTGTTATTATTAGATGACAGTCTGTGGGATCTGTGGGGTTTTGTTTGGCCTCGGTGGGCAGATGTTCCCCCCACCATGTGGACACAAACATAGACTGACCAGGGCGACCAGGAGCCGCGCGGACAATGTGACCGAGTGGCCGTGTGGGGGGGGGTGTGTGTGTCTGTGTGTGTGTGTGGGGTGTGTGTGTGTGTGTGTGTGTGTGTGTGGTGTGTAGGTGGTGTGTGTGTGTGTGTGTGTGTGTGTGTGTGTGTGTGTGTGTGGTAGGTGTGTGTGTGTGTGTGTGTGTGTAGGTGTGTGTGTGTGTGTGTGTGTGTGTGTGTGTGTGTGTGTGTGTGTGTGTGTGTGTGTGTGTGTGTGTGTGCTCCAGTTGTCAGCTGGTCCATCTGGAGGAATGTTCCGCTGACTCGGTTTCGGACTGCGCTCCTGAACTTCTGCGGTACAAACTTTTATTTCCGCTCATGAGATTCCGGGGTTCGGTCCACATCCTCACCTCAGCGATATGGCCATAGCTGCGCGGTCCCGGACCGGGTTTTACCGGCAGGAGGTGAACAGAACCGTGTGGGAAGTACCGGAGAGGTACCGGGACTTAAAGCAGGTCGGCACCGGAGCCTACGGAACCGTGTGGTGAGTCCAGAAAGGAAGGAGCTTTCAGAATGACAAAATAATCATTTGGAATATGTTGCTTAATTTTAATAGTTTGTGGCCATGTTTTTTTTTTGTTTTTTTTTTGTAAACTATTTTTTTAAATTTTATTTCAAAAAAGTGAAAAGTGAAAGAAATACTTGGCACTTAAACTGAAAGTAATACTGGAATCCACCATTTGTATTTCACCAGAAGTAGTGAACAACAAATAGATTTGTATTTTTTCAGTTATCCTGATTCTTTGAGACCTTTATGGTAAGATTTACTGTTATATCCAAGTCAAGCTGCAGCTTTGGTCACTTTTTGGCCACAGCTGGCTCCGCAGGGCCCCTCTGCATTGTGTGAGAGTGGATGAGGGTCAACAAAGAACCTCCCTTCCACCCTCATTGTTTATGAGAAGTCAGACACTCAGTTAAGTGCGATGAATGCTCCACTACTTTGTCTTAGATAACAAAGGTTGCCTTTTTCCCACTGCAAACGCTGCGACCTAGCAGAGAAGGTTTCAGGGGTTGAACAATAATATTGTTAAAAGTTTCTTTGAAGTGAACTTTGATTTAAATGTTTGTGCAATGAGGAAAATAAAACTTTTTATAACAATAATACGTCCATTTTTATCTGTATTTTATCTGTTTTTTGTTTGTTTTTTAGCTCGGCTTGGGACCGGCGCTCAGGGACACAGGTGGCCATCAAGAAGCTCCACAGGCCCTTCCAGACCAAACTTTTTGCCAAAAGAGCCTACAGAGAGCTGAGACTCCTCAAACACATGAAGCATGAAAATGTAGGGAGATTTCAGCTGCAATCTGTGAATTTGTTGTTCAGAAATAGATAAACTGTAGTATAGCATAGAATAGCACAGCACAGCATAGCGAGTATTGGATAGTACTATAGTACTGGATAGTAGAGGATAGGACAAAGTACTATACTATAGCATAGTTTTGCATATATAGGGCACTGTAGGCCAGTGTAGTACAAAGTAGTATAACATAGTATAGTATTGTATCATGTAACATAGCATAGCATAGTGCAGTGTAACATACTATAGAATTGTGTAGTTTACTATAGTATAGCACAATACAGTGCAGTAAATTACAGCAAAGCATATTGTAGTATAGTATAGTGCAGTGCAGTACAGAGTAGTATAACCTACTATAGTATTCTAGTGTAGCATAGTACAGACCACTAGCGGTCAGTCAAGTCAGCGTCGGGCCGGGGGGCGGGGCCAATTACCAGGCCCCTAACGAATCACTGGGCCCCTTACAAGCATTGACTGCGCTGCTGAAAACTTTTGAGGGGGGGGGGGGGGGGTTGTGCTGCGTTTGTCTTTTTACCCAGGAAGCATTTTGGCTAAACTGTGAGTGAAACAGCCATTAGGGCTGACTAGTATATATAGTATATATTCCATTGGGGAAGGTAACTTCCTACAAAACTTCAGCCAAGCTTTTAATTTTTATTGGACAAGATAACAAATGCACCAAACACTGCTGGAAAATCTACCAAACAGACCTGCAACTGAAACAAAACCAAACTCAGTAAGCAAACTACAGTATGTACTCTGTGCAGATTTGTATTCAAATAAATATAATACCTCAGTCTACACAGGCTGATGCTGTTCACCCTCTCTGTTAGTATTTGTCCCAGGGTTTTTTTGTAGAAGACAAGCTGACAATCAAAATAAAGTTCTGAGGGGCGGAACCACTGAGAGTGAGAGCTGAGCAGCTGAAGGGAAAAACCTTGGGACTCTGCTCTGTTGACTTTGAGCCTGACTCCAAAGCATTAGCTTTGGAGTCAAGATTATTTTGAGCCTGACCCATCACTAGTAGTGTAGTACAGTGTGGTATGGTGTGGTGATCCATTAGCATAATGTTCAGTAGCGCAGCATAGTAAATTTGAAATCATCTTCCTGATCTTTATCAGGTGATCGGGCTGTTGGATGTTTTCACAGCTGAGATCTCTTTGGATCGGTTTCGAGACTTGTAAGCTCCTTTTTTATTCACTTCTTCCAGAAATGTTTATTGATTTTTTATGTCCTAATCATAAAACTGATCTCCTTACATTCAGCTACCTGGTGATGCCCTTCATGGGCACCGACCTTGGCAAGCTGATGAAGATGGAGAGGTTGTCAGAGGATCGCGTCCAGTTCCTGGTTTATCAGATGCTGAGAGGTCTTAAGGTGGAAAGAGTTTCTCCAAACATTCTCTGTTTTCTAGGGGAAAAAACGAACAAGAAAATATTTTTTTCTGAGCAGAGCTTATGTTTTTCCTGTATCTTTTTCCTCTGCAGTATATCCACTCTGCAGGGATCATCCACAGGGTGCGTGAACTTTGACCTATTGAACCATAAGATTTACCAAGTCTGTTTATCTGTTCTTTTATCTAGACAAAACACTGTATTAAAATTCTGTGCTGCATTTCTAAATACCCCAGCATGCCTTGTTGACATTACCTTCCTATGTTTAGCATTTAATGAGTACAAATTAAAGAGTAAATACATTCTGTATACTGATCTGTAATAAACATATTATCTAACAGGACCTCAAACCTGGAAATTTGGCCATAAACCCTGATTGTGAGCTAAAGGTAATTCAGTGGTAAGCCACCTTGTCTTGCTTTATTCTCATCTTTATTTTTAAAAATGTAAAGCGGCACCTACCCTCCATTCTGCTGTAGATCCTGGACTTCGGGTTGGCCCGGCAGGCCGATGCGGAGATGACCGGCTACGTTGTGACACGCTGGTACAGAGCGCCGGAGGTCATCCTTAACTGGATGCACTACACGCAGACTGGTGATGATGAGAATAAAAGACAAAAGGAATCTGATGGAGTAAATGAATCATTTTGCAGTAATGCTTTTGCTCTGCATTTCAGTGGATATTTGGTCAGCAGGTTGCATCATGGCAGAGATGTTGCTGGGAAAACCTTTGTTCAAGGGAAATGACCGTATCCTTTTCCGGTTGATTTGACCCGCACGCAGTGCATGCTGGGATAGTTGTCAAAACACTGGTTTGTAATCTATTAATAAAGTTTGACTAACCTATCTACCTACCGACCGTCTAGAATCAGGTCGTCTGCATGTCATCTAGCACCACGTTCTCCACCAACATGCTGTGCGCGAACGGAGAAGGGTGACCAATTTCTGGCCACGCCCCGGACCAGTTGCGGAAGGCTCTCCTCGCCGACCGGAATCGGACTGTTTTGTTGATATTCCCTTTAGTGCAGCTCCATTTAGTGGATGCATAATGTAACTCCAGCCTCTACTGCAGCGTCTATTCTATGCGCCTTATAAATGAAAAAAGTTTAAAATAGGCCATTCATTGAAGGTGCCCGTGATAATCCAGTGCGCCTTATGGTGCGGAAAATACGGTAATAATTTAATTACATTATATAGAAAATCTTTACCTGACACAACTCTACAGCATAACATAGACTGGCATGAAAATACAGATCATAGGTTCATATTTTTGACACATGGTGTTTATTCGCTCTACATTACAGGTAGCTTGTTTGAACTGACCAACATTTCTACAATTTGAGAACCAATCGCAGGACATATACTGCTACAATACCACAAGCAGAAACATTAACGAATTGTGATTAAGTAGTTCTGAACTTCCTTTATCGTGCGATTGTCTTACAATGTGGTCAAAGTCTTGTGTTTGCCTGCAGGGAGGTTCTGTATTTGCCTGCTAAAATTTTGATATGAATGATGATAGAAATTCATTCGAGCAACGATTCTTAACCGTTTCCTTCATCAGACCTGGACCAGTTAAGAGAAATAATGAAGATTACAGGAACTCCAACTCCCGACTTTGTTCTCAAGCTACAGAGTCAAGATGTAAGCTGTCATTACTCAGCTGTCTTCAGTTTGAATAGACTCTCTGTCCATTTAGATTCACATTACAGCAGTTCAATAAAACTGGGATAAAACCTTTACCAGGCATACAGTGGCTTGAAAAGCCAATCATAGTTCTTAAACTTTCACATCATTTGTCACGTTACAACTTCAAATTTGACACGTCTCCTAGATCAGATTTCCACCAGGCTGTGGACTAATACTGATCGAGTATTGATTCATGGCTAGTACTGAATTTTCTTCAGCTGAAACTCAAATTTGTATTTATTTTTTTCTAGCAAATGGTTGAATGTTGGGCTCCAATGGTGGAGCTCAGTGCATGCTGCAAGAATAAATTAGTTTTTGAGCTACTCCCATGGCATGCCAGGGCCATTTTAGATGTAAAAATGAGTAAATTACTGACAAAAAAACTCTTGAAATTTTCTAGAACAAATCAAGGAAATTTCTGAGCTCCAACAGTCAAAAAGTTGCTGGAAAAACAAAGAAATTTTGAGCTTGAATTTTTGACATTTTCTAGAATATCTTGGCAATTTCTGAGTTTGAAAAGTTTCAAGTTTGCTAGAAAAGACCTCAGAAATATTTGATTAATGTCAGAAAGTCATTTTTTTACTTGTTTTTTTTTTTTGCTAAAAAATGATTTAGCAAAAAAATCACTTTTGGCAAAATGTGACGTAGATCTGTATTTTATGAAGATGACGATGTAAAGGTTAAAATCACACTGAGACCTTTTCTGTCCTTCAACAGGCCAGAAGCTACATCCGAAGTTTACCGAAAGTGCCAAAGAAAGATTTGCACTCCATTTTCTCCAAAGTCAGCTCAAATGGTACGCATTTTTCTGTGGCTGCATTGTCGAAGTCCTTGTTTTTTTTTGCCGACTTTAACGCGTGTCTGTGCGCCCAGCGGTGACCGTCCTGGAAAAGATGCTCCTTCTGGACCCTGACAGCAGGGCCAGCGCGTCGGAGGCCCTGGAGCTGCTGTTCTTCAGCGAGTTCAGGGACGTGGAGGAGGAGAGCGAGGCGCTGCCGTACGACCAGACCATGGACAACACGGACCTGCCGCTGGACCAGTGGAAACGTGAGGCCGGACTGGGGGGGGGGGGTCACTATGTAGCTGCTACCAAGTAGCTTGTCACTCCAAAGCCTGAATAAGACCCCAGTGTCTCCTCTTATTGGCTGATAGATGATGAGCGCTAGCAGGATTTGCTCACATTTGCAATGGAAACCCAGTGACTTTTACAGGGCCCGTCTGTAGCAAAGGAGGCCCGCGAAAAACCTAAAACCTTAAGCCCCGTTTCTTTTTGTACAGGTCATACTTTCACTGAGATCCTGACCTTCCGGCCGCCGCGGGACTCAAAGGAAACATCTCTTTAAGAGCTCACACGCCAGCTGACATGAACTTTTACCTACACGCAGAAATATTACTTTTAATCTTATTAATAGTTGTCCAAATTGTTTGTCAATGCTTTTACTGTCAATAAATAGTTCAGATATTCAAAATAATTTACCCCATTTATTTTTGCAAACTGTAGGTGCTTTTATTTACAGGAAATTGACATTTAATTATTATTTTTTTTACTTTAGGACTTAACAATTGACAACAAACAAGCTAAAGAAAGACTTCTGCCAATTTTTTATATTGGTGTTATCCCTACTCATAAAACTTAACTTTTCCACTACATATAGCAGTAAAAAATTAGAACATTTCTGAAGAAATTTAAATGGAGCCTGCCAAAGTGTGCCTGTCTGATGCTACAAATTAGCATCAATGCTAATTTGTAGCATGAGTAAGCTGCAATGTACTCAAAAGCATGTGGAGAGTCACAAACAAGTTGAGTAACATGGACTTACTCCATTCTGCATGTTAAAATTAGTGTACAAGTTCAAAATAGCCAAATTGCTAACATTAGCCTAAATGCTGTTGCTAGCATGGTGTTTTGCATTTTCTTCCTCCATTCAGTGTACTAAGTGTGACTAATAAATAAGAAAAATAGATTGAAGCTATTTTTAGGGAAAAGGTTCATGCTAATGGGGAACAGTGAAATGCTAATGTTTGTGCAACGTATTAACCGACAAAAGAGATGTAACTTTTATCATGAATATAGATTAGCCAAAAACCTTATAAATTACAATGAAATACTGCTACTTCTGCTAATCACCAGAAGTAAGACCCATAATCGTTTCCCCAGTAAGGCTCCCAGGAGGAAGACGGATAGAATGTTCACTTCCAATGGTATCAATGACATCAGCAGCGATGTCATCACTCTATAATATGACAAGGGAATCTCTCTCTTGAATGTAGGCACACAGAGTTTTCTCTGATTTGTTCCAGTTTTATCGCGACAGATCACCCTTCAGAGCACGTTTGACGTTCAGAGAAGCAAGAAGTTACTAGACTATAGTCATGAAGCAACAGCAGATTGTTTGTGAGCATGAAGCTTTTCCAGCTAAGCTTTCATGGGTCGACATGGTAGACCTGAATATCTTAGTCATTTTCCCTGTTGAAGATGACAGCCCCATTGAGCCGGAAGATGAATCAGAGATCCAGGGGGAATCAAGTCCTTCGGGCAACTTTGAGAGTCCAAGATCATTCGAAGTTAAGCAGGAAATAACACCCCCTGCTGGCTTCAAGATCCCCCCCTCAGTGGAAGACGTGGCAGAGACTATCCAACACGTCAAAGATCTGACAAAGCAGGTAGACGATCTTAAAACATATATATATAAATATCATCATTATTTATAGAATGATTTATAAAACAAAATTCTATACAGCCTTGTCAAAACTATTTCGACCCATATTAGACCTTTGCATTGATTTCCTTCATTTTTGTAGCTGCGGTTTTGCCTAACCCAGACATTTTCCCTAACCCAAACCAATATTCCTAACATTAACTAAACCTTAATTCACATCTTACCTCTAAACGTTACCCCTGACCCAAAGCAATGAATCCATCATATTAGGACAAGGGTTTGGTCCTAATATGGTGGACCTAATATGACACTGGACATATAATGGTGCGTTCACACCAAACACATTTTGACCGTCAGGTGCATCTGGTTTACATTCAAACTCTATGTGGAGGCGCGTCGAGGGCCGTTGCGGCTCTCTGAGTATCTAACGCGGCGCCATTTGAACCGTTTGACGTTTCCAGTGCATCAAATACTTCACATAGACTTTGAATATAAAGCAGACTCACCTGACGCTCAAAACGTGTTTGGTGTGAATGCACCATTAGATTGTTTAGTTCCTATGGTAACAATGACATCATCAGTGATTACATCACTCACACAGACTTTTTTTCAGACTTGTTCCTTATAAGTTAATTTGTAGGGTCCTCTAACTTTTAAGTTATGAATCTTCTACAGTAGCATTAAAATTATTTGAAGGCTCAGAATCAGCCCAGTAGCTTCACATTCTCAGGTGAGAGACTCACCTGGTGTGAAGTTAATTTTTTGGTACTGGAATTGCATCGAGGATAAATTACTTTAATCAAAGCATGTCATGAATATATGTGCATATATTCCATCTTACATAGCATAATAGTTTTTTTGTTGCTTTTTCCACCACTAGATGATATAACATAAACAGCACTATTCAGAGATGCAATAAGTTTATAGCAGCGGCCCTGATGCCAACATCTCCAGAAAACATATTTAAGATTGTATCATGTGTTACACACATCAGGGCTGGTGTCGGTGTAACAGATGCTGATTTTCCTGTAAAAAGTCTAGAACAGGTAGAAGAGATGAGGCAGAAACAAATCTGAGCTTCACTAATCCTGTTCTGGCTAAATAGTTAACATTTCCAAACAGCACCATATCTGATCTTTCCTCAAAATAATCATTGTGGCCATGATATTTTCTTTGTCATTCTAGACAATATACTTATTTCTGTATTAAACAGTTTTAGATTCTTTAATTCAAAGGTACAACTTATGTCACTCACTTAAGTCTCAGAATGACCCCCATCTGCTACTGCATAAAAATATACAACATATTTGGGGATTTTTTTCTTTACACCAACATTTTCACGGAAAGACACAATATAGCTAAACAGATTCGACTCATGTAACGGAAAAAACAATCTAAACATGTCAATATTACTTTCCAACAACTTCCAGAACCGTTTTAATTCAAAGCTGATAACTGACAGCGTATTAAGCAAGCTGTACACATAAACAGATCACAATTCAGCTCCTGTACAGTAGATGTAGACCTCAGCTAACTAGAACCACCGTCACTCTTTTTCCTCCCAGTGCCGTTAGTTCAGCTGCCATGACAACAGTAAATAAAACACAAAAGGTAAAGGACTAATAACAGTGTTCCACCATGTCTGTAGTTTTAAAGAGCAGCTCAGAAGGGCAGACAAAAGTCTATGTCTATTTTGAGTGGCACTGTTTTGTGTCAGTTGAATTTGGCTCGTTTTGTGTTGCCACAGTTTCTCAAAATGCCAATAAAAGCAATAACTCTCCTCATATATTATGAGTACATATATTGTGACGGGGGCACGCAGTGGTACGGTATGTTACTAGGAATTTTGAGGTGTAGAACAATAGTTGCCTGCCTATGCATTTCTATGGCAGGCCCCAATTATCAGAATTATATAATTGTGATTGGTATGTAACCATAATTCTGCTCTGCAGCTCATTGTCTATTTGAAAATTGTCTTTTGCAACAGTGGTAATTTAGGTTACATAAATGTATGATCTTAACACATAATTAGTTGACGTTTTAGGAAGCAATTTACACATTTGATTTTAGGTGTATTTAATAAACTGATAGATTTAACATAGATTATTTAAATGTTTTTATACATTTTTAAAAAACTTATCCTAAAACATATTTCATAAATAAATACTTCCTGATTGGTGGCTCATCTATGTAGTTCCTCCATATGAGTTATGAAATGTGCTGGGGTTCATTAAGCGCCAGACTGAATTGCAAAGCCGTTTGGAAATTATGTCCAAAACGGCATTCCATACTTGCGTTCGGCTCCACCTGCTGGCTGCATCATGATACTACAGCACTACGCTAACATCAAATTAGCCACTAACACTAATTATTAATCTGTGTTATTAATAATCAGTGTTATTATTAACACTGTTTACTAATGAAGTAATAATTCAGTGTTGAATTGTAGAAATCTGGTGTTTTTGGCAGTTGACTAGGTTAATTCTCCTCCTTTGCTCCATCTTGGAAAAATAAATCCAGTGAATCAAGAACACATGTTTCAGAAACACACACCTGTTTTAATTGGTTAAGTGATCAGTTCAGCAAATGTCAGGTTATATTTGGCAGGTTAAAGAAAAAGCACTGCAGAAGCTGGAAGCTGGGGACACGTTTGTCCGTCCATCATACTCCATACTTCTTCTGCAGGTCTGAAACGGTGGGCTGGTCCAGCTGGGCTTGGAGCAGGAAGTCAAACAGCTCCTTCAGCACTGAGAGGAGGGAGGAAACGACACGTTTTTAACAATGACCTCACATGAACGAGAAGGAAGAAGATGAAAAGGAGTCCACCTTTCTTCTCCTGCGGCGTCATGAACATGACGGCCATGTCGAAGCGCCTCACGCCCGACAGACTGCTGAGGGTCTCCAAGATGGAGGTCGGAGGTTCATTCCTGCTCCAAACAGGCAGTTTAACCGTTTTGCAGAGTGAACACAAAAGCAGCTTGGCTCTGATGTTTACGTCTAGACATCTTACCCTATGAAGAAATCGCGCAGGGTTCTGAGGATCTGGTTGAGAAGGTCCGGCTCCAGAGAGTTCTGGAAGATCTGGCCGTACGCTGAGGGACTGATTTGCTGCCAACAGGGACAAGAATGTTAAGCATCCAAACATGGCAAGGCCAGAAATTACTTTTATCCATTCATTGAGCTTTCTGTTTAATGAAGGCTTTTATTTTTTCACAAATGGACTCCTTGGGCTTCCATAGTTCAGACTGATGTTCTGACCTGGTTGGTGATTATTTAACAATTTTAATTCAGGTAAATTCCCAAAAAAAAGGAATGAGTGCAAAAATAATAAGCACATTTTTGAAAATGAAAAGCAAGAAAAAATGATTAAATTGGATTAGGTATGAAAAAAAATATTATATATGTATCTGATTTAATACCACATGTGGAAGTGGTTCAAATAGGAGTTAATTTTTGTTTATGATTGGATTGGGCCGTTCAAACAGACATGAAAAAGTCAAACATGAATCACATTCAGGCAAAAAATAAATAAAAATGAAAAATGGATTTGCGTTGTGTTTCTGTGTGAATGTAAAGGAAACGAACGTCACTCTGCAGTTAATGGTCTTCCAGCTTTTACTAAACACTGTCCCCTGGAGGCCAGGTGTTAAACTACAAGATTGATTAAGTCCATGTCAAGGTTTCTCGCTTCAAATGACATTCACACAGGATTAAAGAAAACACAAGGGTCGTTTGAATTAATCTGCACTTAATGCACAATGGAAGGCAGAAAATGTAAAGTTCACATAACATTTGGATTTGGTCTGACAATATGTTTTTTTTTTTAATTCTACATCCAAAAGCCTTCAGGAAATAAATGTTTGCCTTAAAAATGAAGTAAAGAACGGAGCTGTCGGTGCTGAAGCGAAAGCAGAATGCAGCTCACCCTGAGGTATCTGTAAACCGCCTCTGGCTGCTTGCTGAGCTTCCGGAGGTCGGCCTCCAGCTGGAAGCTGCTGCTGGGAGCAGGAGGAACGTCTGAACTTGGTGCTTCAGCTGCTTTTGTAGATTCCTCCTGAACTGACTGGCCGGCGTCTCTGCTGGCAGGAACTCTGGAGAGCACAGGAGAACAGTTAGGAACCAAAACGGCAGGAGGAACGGGCCTGCAGGCGGAGGCAGCATGGTATGGAAATGCTTTTCTGTTGCAAACACAGGGAAATTGTGCCAGGGCTGATGGAATGTTTGGATTATGGCCCCTCATAATCCAAACATTCCATCATATCTTTGCCTTGAATTCAACAGAAGCTGTAACTTCCAAACAAGATGGCGGCCCTGCTGACATCACTCACCCATGGAAAGCTAAGCACCGCATTGGTTCAAAAAAAAAAAAAAAAAAAATCAGGATTTTCCAAAAATTTAATCTCGAGTTAATAGATAATATTGTTTTTCGGTCCAGTTCCAGTGGTAACCATGGTTTCCTCCCCTCCTTGCATGTAAAAGTCACCTGTCATGTGTTTCTGCTGCTTCCTCCATTTTGATGATCTTGGCGCTGGGCGATGACGACAGGGGCGAGTCAGTCTTCCTCTCTACTTCCTGGATTAACGGAGGAAGAGCTTCCTGCCTGGGCGGCGCCAGCTTCCCGCTGATCTCCTGGATGTCGATTCGTCTCAGAGGTTTCTGCAGGCCAGAGGAGAAGCTAACTCATTGGGTTTTACAAACACCTTTAGTCAGACGCAGCTAAAACTGCTGTGGAACCGACGGTTGAGCGCAGATGTTCTGGTTTGTCCACGGGTTGGACCGTCCTCCTCTGGGCGCCGTCCTCCACCTGCAGAGCACCGCTGCAGCCTGCATCCTGGAGGAGAAAGACGCCATGGGGTCAGAGTTCAGCAGCTCAGACAGAAAACCCAGCAGGTGTTGGCGTACCGTCTGCAGCTTCTGCAGCTCATTCAGGGCCTGCTTGTTCCCGGGCTCCAGCTGGAGCAACCGCCGGAAATCTGACACACACACAGAAAGTCAAGACAATTACTCAAACATGTGGAGTCTCATGAAATCATTAACATAACTCATTACTGCCTGAATCATTAGAACCCATCTGGCACCGTGAAGTAGGCTAAAAGATGAACGCCAAGCCTCGATCTAAAATTCAAAACCCCTGTCATCAGTTCCTCCGGTCATCCATCAGCCCAGAGGAACCATTTGAAACAAACGTTCCAATGAACCACTGGGAGCCGTTATCCAAACCTGGAGGAAACATGAAGCAGGGAGTCTGGAGTGTAAAGTTACACTGTCAAAAATGATCAGCAATAATTTGGGTTTTTAGCAAGTCTGAAAGCAAGAAAGAAAAAAATGGATTTTAATTTTTCAAAGTCAAATTTTCACCACATCATTCACTCATTTCTACATGTGATGGTTCAAACTAAATGATTTAATCAGCAAGATAAATGTTCAACTCCAAGCCAAATATTTGCTTGTTAGCTAGATACTTAGTTTGAGGCTTAGTATTTAGCTCTAAGCTAAATATTTAGCTAATATGCAAACATTTAGTTTGAAGCTAAATATTTAGCGTCCTAACTAAATATTTTGCTCATCTAGCTTGCTAACCAATTATTCAGTTTAAATACATAAATAATTAGCAATCTTAATTAGGTTGCCAATTACGTATTTAGTTTACAAACTGTGACAGTTATAAACAAATGAAAAAAAAATATGAAAATATGACTTTGAAAATTTAGCCTACGTTCTTTTTTTCCCAAGAAGACCAAAAATATTGCTGTTTATTTTGGAGCGTGCAGCTTCACAAACGGCACCAATAAAAATGATGGACCTTCCCAGGAGTGGCCTGCCTGTGAACGAAATGAAAACAAAAAACAGGAGGAATCTATGCTTATTGAAATCAATAAACCCAGCATGTTGCTGCTGGTTGCCGTGGGAACTCTGCAGCACCTTCCTTGGCCTCCTGCAGTTTCCCCAGGGCCAGTCTGGCTGTGCCGCGCCGGGCGAAGGCTTTGGAGTAAGTGTCATCCAGAGAAATGGCTGCTGTACAGTCCTCCTCTGCTTCTTTATACCTGCAGGAAGACACATGGAGAGAGTTTGCCAACAGTCTCCTGTTGGATGGAGTGAAACTGTTGGATGTTTCTACCTGTCCAACTTGAGGAAGGCCATGGCTCTGTTGGCAGGCAGGAGGACGTTCATGGCGTCGGCCTCCATTCCTCTGCTGTAGCATTCTACGGCTGCCTCATACTTCCCTTCTTTGAAGTAAGCGTTTCCCTGAGGAGCAAATGTCTCCATTGGATTCCAGAACAAACTGGCACAGAAGAGAGGAGATAAACCAGGACTCACTCTGTCCTTCTGCATCACAGCTTCCTGTTTCCTCTGCTGCTCTTCCAGCTGTCGCTGCTGGTCGGGGTCGGCGGCGGTGGTGACCTCGGCGGGCTGGACGGCCGGACCCCGGACGTCCCCCTGAACGAGGATCTGAACCGACCAGAACATGAGTTAGACAGCAGCAGGACAAACTGAACTCTGACCCCCACTGACCACACACAACCCTCACCTCCTGGAGTTTCTTCACTTCACTCTGGGCTTCGGTGTTTCCTGGGTCCAGCCGGAGGACCGTTTGGTAATCTGTTCAGACACAATCAACAGCCTCAGATCAGGACGGCTCAAACAAAACACAGGTTTTAATCCATTCAGATAAAACCAGGTTTAAACCAGTTCAGATGAAACCAGGTTTAAACCCAATCAGATAAACCAGGTTTAAACCCCTTCAGATAAAACCAGGTTTAAACCCCTTCAGATAAAACCAGGTTTAAACCCAATCAGATAAAACCAGTTGTTTAAACCCCTTCAGATAAAACCAGTTTAAACCCCTTCAGATAAAACCAGGTTTAAACCAATCAGATAAAACCAGGTTTAAACCCCTTCAGATAAAACCAGGTTTAAACCCCTTCAGACCTTCAGATAAAACCAGGTTTAAACCCCTTCAGATAAAACCAGGTTTAAACCCCTTCAGATAAAACCAGGTTTAAACCAGTTCAGATGAAACCAGGTTTAAACCCAATCAGATAAAACCAGGTTTAAACCCCTTCAGATAAAACCAGGTTTAAACCCTTCAGATAAAACCAGGTTTAAACCCAATCAGATAAAACCAGGTTTAAACCCATCAGATAAAACCAGGTTTAAACCCCTTCAGATAAAACCAGGTTTAAACCCCTTCAGACCTTCAGATAAAACCAGGTTTAAACCCCTTCAGATAAAACCAGGTTTAAACCCCTTCAGATAAAACCAGGTTTAAACCCTTCAGATAAAACCAGGTTTAAACCCCTTCAGATAAAACCAGGTATAATAGAATAGAATAGAATATTCTATTTTGGATAAAACCAGGTTTGGATAAAACCAGGTTTAAACCCATTCAGATGAAACCAGGTTTAAACTCGTTCAGATAAAACCAGGTTTAAACCGGTTTGGATAAAACCAGGTTTAAACCCGTTCAGATAAAACCAGGTTTAAACCCGTTTGGATAAAACCAGGTTTAAACCCGTTCAGATGAAACCAGGTTTAAACCCGTTCGGATGAAACCAGGTTTAAACCCGTTCGGATAAAACCAGGTTTAAACCCGTTCAGATGAAACCAAGTTTAAACCCATTCAGATGAAACCAGGTTTAAACCCGTTTGGAAAAAAACAGGGTTAAACCTGTTCAGATAAAACCAGGTTTAAACCTGTTTGGATAAAACCAGGTTTATACCCGTTCAGATGAAACCAGGTTTAAACCCGTTCGGATGAAACCAGGTTTAAACCCGTTCAGATGAAACCAGGTTTAAACTGATTCAGACCTTCCAGAGCCAGCTGGTGTTTCTGCAGGGCAAACCGAGCGGCTCCTCTTCTAGCATACGCCTTAAAGTAGCTGTCGTCAAGGGCGACGGCCAGGTTGCAGTCCGACTCGGCCACAGCATACCTGACAAGGCAAAGATTTATCACAACAAGCAGATAAAACTGAAACACATCTTCAATAATCAAAAATATTTATTAATCTTAAACTTTTTCACATTTTACCACAAACTTTGATGTGTTATAATGAGAATATGTTCATAAAATCTTTGTCATGTGTACTTTGGTCTTCATGAACCTACAGAACAGCTGCATTTACAATGAGATCTGGGTCAGTTAAAGAGCTGAAAACAAATGTACACCACACTTTTCAGTTTTTTTTGTTTGTTTGTTTTTAAGGGGCAGTATTATGTATTTTCCAGACACAGAGAGCCATTTTATAACACAATTAACTTCAGTTGTTATAAAAATGTCATATGTTTCAAATATGTCTTAAAAGAAAATTGACTTTGTAATTTAACGCCTAAATTACAATTGGTCTTCTGTCTCTTTAAAAACTCCTGCTCTTTCTGAAACTTTGCAACATGATGTAAAGCTCAACAAAGTCGATTTTCCGTAACCAAGGTTACCATTTATCTACTTTGCACCTGTACATATCTACTTTGTAAAATTGTGAAGTAGATAAATGATCATTGATTATTGATCCATCAAATAAAAGCCATCTGTTTACAGTGAAGTCAGACTTACTTCTTCAGTCTGAAGAAGGACGTGGCTCTGTTGGTGGGGAGCACAGGGCTGTATGGATCAGCAGCCATCCCTCTAGTGTAACACTCTATGGCCTCGTCATACTTCCCTTCTTTAAACAGCTTGTTACCTGGAAACAAGAAAAAAACAAAACAAAAGCAGCTGTCATTGTTGAACCTCTGCCCCCTCTCTTCCTGTCTGCATGTCACACATAGAAACTTCATTACGTTCTCCTTCTCAGCCAGAGCTTTGTCCCTGTCCACCTCCTCTGAGTCGGACTCGTTGGACTCGGCCTCCTTGTCCATTTCTGCCAGAGCTTTATCCTGCCGACAAGAGGAAGAACACGCAATTACGGTTTGTTGCGTGAAAAGTCAGGTTGTGGAGAGCCAAGGCGAGGCGTTGGGTTACCACGTCGAACTTGTCCCACGATCGATAATCACAGGATCTGAGTCTGGAGGCTGGTCTGGGCTCCTCTGCCTTCGTGTCGCCGTCAGCAGCAGGCGCCTGTTTCCTCCTCTTCTCCCTCATCTTTGACCTGTAGCCCTTGTTACGCACAGGTGGAAGGGCTTTCTGCAACAAGACACACAGACTTATAGAAGGTCATTAGAGCCAAGAAAGACACTGTAAAGTCCAACAGGAAGTCATAATTACAAGTTTTAAAGTCTTAATAATAAAAGTCATAAAGTCACTATATTTACAATATTTAAAGTCATAATTGTGAGTTTCAACTTCACATTTATGAGATTAAATGTCTTAATTTGTCTTAATTTTAAGACACAAAGTCATAATTTTGACCTTCTAAAGTCCTGATTATATTCATTTTAATTTTTGTCAATTAAATTATTAGTTTGGGATTTTATTTAAGGGTATCAGTGTAAAGAAGCTGCTAACAGGGGACGTCCCACCTGGCGCTCCTGGCCTCGCCCGGTCCTCAGCTCCTCATCCTTCCTCCTGATGTCCTGCTCCCAGCTGTCCAGCTCCCTCATGAAGCTGTGAAGATCCTCCGCGTTCTGCCGTATCTGCAGCTGTAACTCCACCGCCTTGTCCCCGCCGGACATGATTCCTTCTGCCAAACAGACATTTATTTTTGGAAAACTCTTTCACTTCACTTCTCTGTGCATTTCGACCATGATATGTTAACTCAGACAAAAAAAAAACTGTATCTTTCTTCTTTTTTATGCACTTCTTGTTACTGTGCACTATCTTATTTTTATACTTGTATCATGTTCGAATAAAATTTCATTTCATTTCATTTAGTCTTCACATCCGAGCAGCAGCATCGAGGTAAAACACGAGAATCACGTTGTGTGATACTCGAGCGGCTAGTAGCTTAGCAAAACAGAACCATCATTGGATTAAAAGAGGCCGGATATGAACGTGCTTTAATATGACGTTCTGAAATACCTGCCGCTTCTTTCCTGGATTCACAGTTAATTCGTAGTGACCGCTAAAGTAACAAAACACTCCGAAAAGTGTCGCTAGTCACGACATTCTGTTTATGTTCGGAGCCATGACAGCGGAGGACCAGCAGCCTTTGCGCTACGTATCCACGACGTAACCAAAGATCGTCTATAACAAAACAATCTCCGTAAAGCAAAAACAATTTATGTATTTATTTTAAATACGGAACTTCTACGAAAAAGCTTCTATAAGAAATACACTGATAACTGAGTTATGTGTGTGGAAGCAAGATGAGTTTATCGGTTTGGCTCACAAATTTTCGTCAGTTAGCGCTACAGTTCACACTTTTCTGAAAGGAGACGGGACTCGGGAAGCTCTTAACAGTCAGCCGGTGCAAGACGCGGCTAAAAGTGACGAAGAGGCGATGAAGGTGGAATTAAATGTAGGGCAACGGGATCCGACGTATCAGAGTTAGAGTAATGAGAGTTTATGACAACATTAATACGTGAAAAATTAATAGAATTTTTTCCTGTGTTTAAATTGTAAGTAACAAAGTAATAACTCCAGCTCGTTTGTTGTTGTAATTCTAACTTTGAACTCAGAAAATCATGTTTTTTTAGTGCAAACAGAACACAATATTACATTTATGACATGTTGAAATAAAACGTGCTACAGCGTAAAAAGTACTATTGCAAAGTCGTCATTTTTTCCAGATTCACTGAATAATAATTCAATATCTGAGATCATTTTAATTCGACAACAAACTAGCGTGCAAACCACGCCCACCCGGCGCACCGGCGTCTCGCCGGGTGATAAATGATGCTCACCCACTCATATAAAACTAAAAAAGAAAATAAATACTTTATATTATAAAAATGACAGGGAAATATTCTTTAAAGATTTCACATACCTGATATTTTAAACAATTGTTTTGTCTGAAAATGTCATCGGTCAACTTTAACCACGGAACCACGTGATCTAGAAACCCAGCAATGACCTCTCCTGTTAGCTAGCGGTGGAGAGACCAGAGAACTTTATGCTGACATTTCCACACTGGACGTTTCCAACACGATGGACCAGAACAAGCAAGACGAGGAATATGGATACGACCTTTTCCCGGAGAGAAAAGCGAGGAAACCCAAACACATGACAATCAGAGACAGCCTGTTCACATCCAGAAACAAGTGTCAGGTCATGTTAACGTTCGCCTTGGAAATTAGTGAGTATCGACGCTTGTTTATGTAGCATTTAAGAGCGAAAGGCTTCCGAGCTGCAGTGTCTTCATATGAACAAATGTGCTTGTTATGTGACTGCATGAGCCGTGACGACGTGCTGCACGTAGCATTAGCTAAGTGATTGAAATGAATGCTAGGTGGCTTCAGCTAAAGCTAACTCCTCTTGTCCCTGGCAGGTCCATATGCCAAACTCCTGCTGAATGCCATGAAGAACTCAGGCTGGTAGGTTGGCCTGCACGGCTTCTGTAACCGGAAACGACATGTTAACGCCAACTGTAACCTATAGATACGATGCAAAATACAAAAGTTACTTCTACTGCTTTTTTTACTGAACGTTCAGTCACATATGCTTCTACGAATGTAATTATTGTATAATGCAGATGTGTATTTCCGAAAAGTCACCAAGTACAGCAATAATGTTGCTAAGTTGGCAACAGTGGGATGGCTAATGTTAAACGCACGTGCAGATTGACCCAGATAATATTTCCACTATATTTCACTAATGACCAAATTTCCCCCAGAAAACCTGCTGAGCGCGGTGATTGGCTGTTACTGCAGTCATTCATTCAGCGGACCGTCTTGTTTCTGAGTTAAAAAAATGACAAGACATTTTAAAATCTCACTTAAAAAAATCAAACATTTAAAACAGACTTTTAAAAATAAGTAAAGTCTGGTGGGCCACTAGGCTTAAAATACTCTAAGGGAAAACCTGAATATTATACATTTTTGGTTAATGTTTTCAAACCAAAACATTTACCTCAATCAGTGTCTGAATACAATTTTTTTCCAGAAGTTCATTCACTTATGTTTCTCTTTAGTTTAAATTGCTGATATATTTCACAGTGCTAAAGATGTGCAACGCTGCATGTTTTAGTAGTGGAACAATGTCAGATAAATTGATACTTTTTTGGTATCAATACTTTTTTATTAATTAAGCTTGAAATATCAAACGTCTGATATTTAGGGGTTTTTGTCCAAAGTTTTCATGGTTTTTTTTTTTGTTTGAATTCTATTGTTGAAACCGTAGGATTAGAACAAAAACGTATCTGTCTATAAAATACTTTAATAACATATTAGCAAGATAAACAGAAACAATAAAACAACGAAACAAATTTAAATTTGTTTCTATATAAGCATAATATATATATATTTACAGTAGAAATGAGAAACTACAACACAAAAATAAAATAACATTTCATAAGGGAATCTGAAACTAAAGTATCAATCTAACCACACTAGTATTGATCTCATACTGATAATGACTTAGTATTGATATTATCAATATTTTTGGACCAATCCGCCCAAAGAATAATATTACCACTTCTATGTTTTCATGATTCTACATGTTTCTGTGATACAACCAAGCAGGCCCAAATCATGATACTGTCACCACCAGTAGAGATCCAGTCTGTCTGTGATACGGTCAACCTCCAGCCCTCATCCTGGTCACTGATTTACTGAAACTGCTAACTGGCTGCAGTGGTTTCCACTTCTACCTCCAGCGTATCACACACTCCTCCCTTTGTTTTCCTTCATGTGTTCAGTAAAGTGTATAAAGACAGACATTTCTCCTGCGAGGACTGCGATGGGACGGTCAGCGGTGGCTTTGACGCTGCCACCTCTCAGGTAGGAAATGAGACGGGTTCTTGAGACGGTTTTAGCGTTTCAGGGTTTTTGTCTTTTCATCCGAGTCGCGTTTCCTCTCCTCCAGATTGTTTTGTGTCAGAACAACATCCACCAGCAGGCTCACATGAACCGAGTGGTCACCCATGAGCTCATCCACGCGTTCGACCACTGCCGGGCCCACGTGGACTGGTTCAACAACTTCAGACATCTAGCTTGTTCTGAGGTGAGGAATAGCTTTTCATACCGCCGTTCTGTTAACAAATTAGGAGAATAAGTATTTGGCTTCTTGGAACAATTGTTTCTCGTCTGTTGTCTCAATTCTTACAAATATTTCCTAAAATCAGCTCTGAAAAAGGATTTCGTCCCAGTTTCTCTTTGTTTTTTGTTATTGTTTGAATTAGTTCACCAATTAGTGCATACAAAACGAACATTACAGCCTAACAAACCGAGGTATTAATCTGCAAAATAATAAACATCCAATTAGATAAGAGAACAAACAACAACAGAAAAGCATGTCAGGGCACAGAACATATCCACTTGGATATGTTCTGTGAACATATCCAAGTGGATATGTTCTGTGCCCTGACATGCTTTTCTGTTCTGTCACAGCAAAAATGGAATTGTTAAACGTATAACAACACTAATAATAATAATGATAGTTTTTTTTTTCTTTTAATCTCTGGAGTTATTTTCTGATTTGGATTATTAGTATTTCTCTAATATTCTTTGCTTTCATTAATCTGGGGTCTCATATACAGTATTTTGAGTAGAATTGGGAAAGTTGGGGAGAACAAATAAAACATTTCATGATCATATTAGTAGCTTCTCCCAATTTGCGCAGTGGCATTAAAATGGTGTTTAGAATTATGGAATGTATTGTATTATTATTTTTTTTTATTTTAGAATTTATTTATATCTGTTGCTGATTGTTGCTCTATTGATATCTGCTGAGTGAGAAGGTGTAGCCATAGTGACGTACTGATCTTTATCCTGTTTTTGGAACATCTTCAAAGCTGAACAGTGTTATGCTGGACATTCTGCTTGTGTCCTTTAGATTCGAGCAGCGAACCTCAGTGGGGATTGTTCCTTCACCAATGAAGTTTCCAGATTCAACTTCGGCCTAAAGGAGCATCACCAGGTACATGAGTCGGGCGTAAATGTCCCACACATGGTGTTTAAACAACCAGCTCCGTCTGTAATGGAACCCATTTGGTTCTCTTCAAACAGAAGTGTGTCCGGGATCGCGCCGTACGCTCCATCCTGGCTGTGCGAAAAGTCAGCCAAGAGGAGGCACAAAAGATCGTCGACGAGGTCTTCGACTCGTGCTTCAAGGATCACGCCCCTTTCGGACGGATCCCACATGGCAATAAGGACGCCACGTTCGCCTACAGGGAATACGTGAACAGGGATCGGTACTACGCCAACCTTTAGTGTTTGACGTATCGGAATCCTGCAGGTCCTCGGGTGACAATGTTGATGGATGACCGACGGCGTCACAAGCTGCAGCGTGACAGGAGCAAATGACTGGGTTGAAACAATCAGAGAGGGGCGTAGTACTGTGCATCAGCCCGGACCTCGAGGCCATGTGGGGAACGGGCTGGAGACTATTTTGTCTTTTTGGACAATGAATTAAAGCAAGAGCAACAATGCATTTCATTTTCTTCCTCTTCAACTCTGCTGTTGTGTTAAGAGGTTGTACCGACTGATCTTACACTTGGGATTGAAAATTAAATAAGGTGGAACCAGATCAGAGATTTCTGTTTGGTCTGTCACGTTTTGCAGTGAAAGTTCGGTCTCAACACGTGTGGGTCTACAGACGAAACCAGATGTTTACACACACTGTATGAACAGAAACGTATGGTTAGACTACATTTTTTCTCTTTTAGGTTGGTTAGGATAAGAGTCGTTTTAATTTCTTCAAATTCAGAATTTTGTGCTTTGAACTGCGTGACTTGGGTCAAATATTTTGGGTTTCCTTCCAGAAACTTCTCACAAGAGTTTGATGGACTTTTGGCCCATTCTTTGAGATGAGACTGCCGTAAATTAGTCGTTTCGTCAGCTGCCTTGCTCACACACTCATTTTTTATGGGGCTGAGATCAGTACTTTTTGATGGCAGCTTCAAAATATCCACTTTGTTGTCCTTAAGCCACTTTTAACTAATTCGGTGGTACAGTTGGGGTCGCTGTAAGACCCAGTTCAGCCTAGGCTTCAATTTCCTAGTTGCTTCAACATCTAAAGTTCATTCATAATGTTCATTTTTCATGAGTGCAGCAAAACAGCCTTACTCTTAATTTAAAAATGGTCTCTATGGCCAATCAATTCCTTTTCATAGTGTGTTCCCATCTGATAGTCTGGTAGATTTGGTTCGATTTGGGAACCAAAATTGCAACATTTGTTATATTTTCAGTTGCTGCGGTTCATGTTCACAGGACTTGTGAATTTTATTATGGTTTTACTTTGACTCAGGATTACAAATTGTAAGCAGGACGTCTTAAGGCTTTATCTCAACATAAGGATTTGTGGAGGCAGAAATTGCAGAATTTATTATCAGACTCTTGTATGTATAAATCATTCTGTTGTGATTGTAACTGGAAAAGTTTCTTGTGTTTGAAGACTTGGGAACTCAAAGTCAACAGCAGGAGAGAGTCGTGCCTGTTGCGTTAGTCTAGTTTGAGTGAGTGGATCTAATCCCAAACAAGATGAGTTTTTAATAAGACAGTAATTATGATGAAAAATGTTCCTCAATACTTTAAGCTTTGTTCACATCCATGCGCCTTCTGTAAAAGGACATTACTGACAACTTTATTTGGATTTAGCATTCAGTGACTCTTGTGTCCCTTGTCTCAGATTATAGGAAGGAAAAAGTTTGGAGTTAGCCTCAAAATCCTCCGATATTCTTCATACTTCTTGTCTCAAACACAACAGCCTCTGCATCGTAATCACAAAGTCACTCTGCGTTTTGTTTTTGTATCAAAGTGTAATATTTTACTCTTAATATGATCCACTTAATACCACAAAAGCCGAGGACGAGCGTAGGCTTGAGCATCAAAGCGGGTTGGTGGGATTAGGATAATTTTGAAATCATCACCAAGAATATGATGAGGACAGCTTTGAGACAGGGAGGATTAATGCGAGGCAAAGACAAGAAGACTAAAGACAGAAATGATATTTGGATTTGTACACCCAGGCAGGCTAAATGAAGAAATCACACTGAACAATAGCATTACTAATGGATTCTGGCATGTAAACAAAATACATTTGATGAAATTTGACATGCAAAAACAAGGCTGGATGTGTAAAATGACTGATGGCTGAAGCTGTTTGGTGTAGCCAGGGTTCACCTTAAACATGCTGAGGTCTTTCATGAGAAGTGAAAAGTGTTCCTAACACACAAACTAAAATGAAGTATTGCTAACATGTAGCATAGAATGTGCTATCAGTCAGCATGCCAGAATAAAAGCTGTTTGAAAATCGATTAAAGTAAAAAGGTCAAACAGTTTAATGTTTGGAACTAAAATAAAATAAAGTGAATCATTCAAATACAATTACATAACAGCCTAACATAAATGAATGTATTAGTGGGCTCTGCTAAAAACCAGAATGGCATTTTTAAATAAAATGAAACGAGCTAACAGGTGATTTCCAAATAGTTAAAGCTGCTAAAGCTACAAATACTAAGGAAACTTGCTACTACTTAAGCAAATCTATGTCTTAGTAATGGAAAAATCTGAAATCTCTCCACTTAGACAGAAAAAAAGCAAATACAGTTTTTTTTTAAGATAAATCAGTAGAAGCTGTACAGGGAGTTGGTAATCAGTGATTCTTGAGAATAGGGACAAAATGGGTTTTCATTTTTAAAAATTATTTCTCAACCTTATGTATGCAAATATGACAAATAATAGTTTGGAAATGTAAAGATGCTAAGGAACAGGCTCCCAGTTGCATTAAAAAAAAAACATTTTTGACCTGACCCAGAACATTCTCATCACCATCTGACAAAAATAAATATAAAATGATTTTTAAAATACCCTATTAGTGATATTTTTACTCATTTTACAGACAAATGCTTCTCAAGAAACAAAAGAAATATTATTTAAAACAAAAAACAATAAAAAGTCCATCTGACGGAGTTGACACAAAACTGAAGGTGGTGACAAACTAGTGAGTAGAATGAAAAACGTGGTACATGTGAAGTAATGCAATTTATGTAAAATGCATTAAAATGAATTAACTGCACATTTAAGTGAGATTTGACAACAATTTCACTGAAAGAGTCACAAAAACTGATGGAGGTGACAAAAAGCCAAACTACCTCAATTTATATGATGTTAATCTGAAGGAGGCCATATTGTAGCTCACCAGGTCCATTAACGTTTTACATTATACTAAAATTAAGCTTATTTCACAAAATTTCATCAAAGTTTTGTAAATTGTCAATTATGTTGCTTACGCATCATGGTTGTGACAAGCAACTTAGGAATAAAAAGAAGAAAAAAACTAAAGAACAACATTTAACCACAGCTAATTAGCCCTCTTAGAAAAGGAAGAGAAATGAAGAGGTCATGGGGTCCTCAGAAGTTCTGGTCTAATAATAGTATGTGATTTTTTTTTTTTACATTCTTTTCATGTCTGATGGTGTTGACAAAAACTAGGGACAAATTTAAATGGAGTTGGAAAATATATAAAACATTATTTTAATTCAATTTATTGATACTTTTATAATTATTTATATGGCTACTCATACTTAATTGTCATGTAAATGTATTTTAGTAATTTTTTTTATTGTTTTAAACTATTATAATGTATTAAGTTCTGCTCCTGGACAAAGGCTTTTACAGGCATCATCCACCGACTACAATGTTTAAAATAAAAAAATATTCAGCAAACACCAGGAAAATATACATTGTTGTGCTCACATGACCCAGGTTAACTTAGTCAGATATTTGAAAAAAATATATTTTGTGTATATTTTATTCAAATTTTGTGCTCTATCCATAGGACCTGTTTTGTCCCTATTCTCAAGAATCACTGTAATGTCAATGAAGTTTGTTTCTAATAACAGAAACAAAAATACATAAAATGCAATGTAGTCTTAAAGTTAGTAATGTAATGTGATGTTTCTGTATTTTCCTACTAGATGCTAACCCTGTCCGTCAAGTTGAGGAAACTTGTGAAGCTGAATGATAATTTTAAGCAGAATGAAAACATCCAACACTATTAATAATAAAACAACTAAAATAAAAAGAATGACGTATAGTTTCATGGGAATAAAACTATAAAAGCTAATATTTTATAAAATAGAGAGTGTTTAATGTGTTGTTTTGCAATTACAAGTTGCAAAACAACTCAAGCAGATTTATTTCTTAGCAATGGAAACAGCTTTACCACAAAACATTTTAAATTAAATATAATAAATTCTAAACTAAAATGTGTGTTATTAAAATAGTCAGGAAAAGATGCTAATTTGCTCTCCACATTAGAGGCAAATTGCCTCTCAATTTTGGCCAGATGAGAGTTTGAGGCAGATTTATCTTCTGGCAACAGAAATATCTAAGTTATATTCAAAATGAGAAGTAAAAATGTTAAAAAATATCAAGGCTAATTTACCTCTCCAAACTCCAACTGAAAGAACTTTATGGCCCTGATCTATCGCCATACATGCAAAATGACATCCAAATACAGCAACTAACACAACTAATGAAGAAGTAGAACTTTTATTCAACTCACTGTATTTTGTAGCTATGACACCGTATGGCTGCTCTACCACTGCTGTCCTTTAGATGGCACTTTTGGCCCACCAATTTCTACGATCAGGACCAAGCACATCCAAATCAAGCTTCAAAATAAACTGCTTTCACTCTTTTATTGCTTGGTATAATTGAATTAATTTCACTGTGTTCTGTTGCAGGTGACTGTAGAGCCTTTTATGAGCAGAGATAGGACACGGTAATCAAGTTGCTGCTGAGAAGAGTGACGACTTTCATTATTTTCATCTATTCAAGCAGGTAGCACCCACTGTGATTTAATTAGGATGCTCTGGCAGCACCAGAATCCCTTCACTAATCTGCTGTAGGACAACACATTAACCTCAAGAGCAGTAATGAACTCATCTCATTAATTAGAAGAAAGTCAAATTTAGCTATTGTGCTGAGAAGACGGTGAAAAGCAGAGACACCCAGCTGCCTCGGTGCAGTTTGAGGTGTCTATTCTTCCCAGGCTTGGAGCTGATAATGAGCCACTTAAATTATTTAGCTTTTCAAAGTGATGCGATAAGCAAAGCTGTCTTTAATAAAGAAGAAAGTATCTACTTAATCCATTCTTCTGGGGGGAAAAATTCCACATTTTGACAGAAGAAATAAAATGCATGTAGGCTACGTTCTTTCTCAAGGTCTCAGATGACTTTGAAGTGAACATGGCTTGAAATAAAGCAGCAAAATAAACTAGAGACAAAAAGGCTGTAGGATGGCACGGTGTGCCTTGGCTGTGATATTCGTTTTTCTGTCCCGTCTCCAGGACTCAGGGGGAATGCTGGAGAAGGAAATACACTCGGTCCACTCACCGGTCCCTTAGCCTGGGGAAAAGAGTCACATTTAGTTTCATGAGGACAAGAGTGTAGATTGAGAAGGGCAACCTGGAACTCGTTTTATCACCTGACATCATATCTGACATGTTTTATTAGACAAAATCTACTAAATAAAAAAGGTCAATCACTAAAATATGTAACAAAACATTACTGCACAGCAGGGCATTCAGTTCTCTAAACAGCAACAGAAAATATGTTGTTCTTGTAATAAATCATTTAAATTCATTTGAATTAATAATAATCATTTCAATGGCAAAACATTTGAACTTCCATTAACAATTGGGTTATGGTTGCAGCAATGACTGGGAATAATTTGGATAGCTTGTAAAGTAATGCTAACCAAGCTAGCTAATCAAAAGACTGAAGCAGGATAGCAATGATGTTGCTCACATTTAAAAAAAATATTTCCAACACTCAGAAACAAATTCACTAAGTCACACTTGTAAATGTGACCAGGTGTCTTAAGTGTCTCGCTCAGGGGCACGGCAGCATTTTGAAGTGGAGGAAGTTGAAATCAAACCGACAACTTCCCAAGCGACATGACGACTATTCCCATTTTATTTCCCATTTTAGGAACTGTTAGTTTTTTTTTTCTGTATTGTTTTTTTTTTTAATTCAGATGTAAAGATGTGAGTTTTTATTTTCTTTTTCCATTTTAAATAATATACTGACTCCTCATGACTCCACAAAAACCCCAATTAAAAATATCTGAACTTTTAATTTAGGACTGATTGAAAACTGACTTATAGCATGTGTTTGTTTGTTCTTTTTGCTTTTTTTTGTGTTGTTTTTTTAAATACATTTCTTGGATGTGTAATTTGATTATTAACAGGCAACAGTGAAAGGAGAAAAAGAGTTCAGCTCATTGTAATTCACAGCACAAAGTCTCTGGAGGCGAACGGTCCAACCTGACAATTAACTTCCCCAGCAGGAAGGCCCTGCTGGAGACGGCTGTGGGGGGTGCGCATGTAAATCAATTAATTATGTGTGCTAGTTGAGGATTAATTAAGGAGCTGTTGAAAGTTGGCAAAGATCATCCTGAAATTACGACAAATTTATGCAACTTTGACTCGACCGTTTGGCCCTGGTGTTTCAGCAGGGCCACATTATGGAAGAACTCAACTCAAGTTTAAAAAAAAAAAGAAAAGAAAGTTCTTCAGAAATGCTGTAGATGGTTATAATTATGTTTCATGGTAATTTTGATTGTATCAGAATCTGTCAAGGAGTGTTGGGCTTTAGAGGACATTACCTCGGTAATATCCTCTAAAGCATTGTAACATTGTATGAATGTTAATGGCAGCTTTAACATTCATACAAATCAAGTGAAGAAAACATCAATATTTGGATGTTTTGTTGGTTTTGACAGTCGTATGTGTGGCCCTTTGCTGACGGAGAGGAGGTGGAGAGGTAAGTGAGCTTTTCCTTTTCCCACGTAGTGGAGGGATTTGTGGCCTGCTGAATGAGGTTTATTAGAAATGAAAGAAGGGGAGATTACATCAGGAAATCCCCTCAAAACACACACACACACACACGCACACACACTGGTGCACTGTAGATCTTCTTGATACCACCAAACATCCTGCGTTGAGCGCAGGTTTACTGGGACAGTCAACCTGTAAAATCCTTAACTGCAATCAATCTAAAATGTGATTGTTTTTAAAATAAAAAGTGTGTGTTTCCCTCTGCTGCCCCTGAAAACGAAAAAAAAAAAAAACCCAGAAAACGTGAGATACTCCTTTTCTAACGAAGGCTTTAGGTAAATTAGTGAGGGCAAACTCTTAACATTCACAGAGAAGAAAAAAACAAACTTCTATGGCAATTAACACGTGGTGGCATTTGGATCTTCATTTTCCTAATAATATGCATGATATTAATTAGGCCCGAATGATTAACATAACAACCGCTGGACAATGTCCCAGGGTACAGGAGCAGAGCTGCTTCTCTTCTTATTACCTCCCCTGAAGTAACAGGCTCATTAATACACCCCAGCCACCATCTCAGCTAACCTTGAAAAGTGCAGCGTGAGTCACGTGTGTTTGAAAGTAATCTGGTAAACTCTCCAGCCGTGGACTGAGGAGAGTCCATGCAGTGACAGAGGAAGCAGCGGTACGGAGCCGGCTGCAGTTTTCCTGCTAAAGATGAGTAAAAAGCACTGAAATAATTTGATAGATTTTATTACTACACGGTCACACAGGAAAACAACCAGCAATTTATTATAAGTATATTAAATTGTTGATTTAATTTTAGTCATTTCTTTTCTGACTTAAAATAAATTTGACTTTGATACTTAATGCCTTGAAATTGGGCCTCTGTCTCTTTAAAAACTCCTGCTCTCCTGTCATCATAACATGGTTCCTCTATTAACCCTTTAACAGCGTTTTTATCAGCGATCACCTGAGATGTAGCTCCTGTAATGAGCTCAGCTGATGCGCAGTTCCAGCAGGTGTTTGCTAATTGCTGCTGCTAGTCTGAAGGAGCTGAGTGTGGGAGTGTCGGGGGGAAGGCCGCTCTGTGAGGCGGAAGCTTGGAAACTGCAGCCACGGTACGTTTTTAAAATGCTATTTTACATTTATTGTTGTAGTTGATGTTTTGTTTAATTTGTAAAGTAAACCTCCTCCTGTTAACATTCACAAATTCAACTGTTGGCAGGTTGTTTCTGTGGGACATAATTCCAAGTTATTTATGGAAAATGTGCCTATTCCTGAACGTCTAACAAACGATGTGTAAACTCCAAACACAAAGTACCCAGGAAAGAAAATGGATCTTGCTAAGTTACGTTACATGGTAACGTAACTTAGCATTTGCAGTCATTTGCAGGCATTTGCAGTCCAATTCACTATATCACATCACACGTGAAAACAGACTTTCAAAGATAATCTTAACTTCTCATCTTTCCTAATTTGTAGTCCATTCAACCTTTTGTTTTCTGATAAAGAATTAGCTGCTTTTGAAGAAGCCACAAAGTGAAAGACGATGCTACAGATGCAACACGTTGACTTGTGACGAGCCTCAGACCCAGCTTAAGCCTCGGCGCTATGCAGGACCGCCAAAACGAACAGATATGCTGCCTGTGAACGCCCTGCCATGTGAGACTCCGGTGACATTGAGAGGATCACCTCGTTTTTTCCTCCCCGCTCCATTTGTGAAGCGCCACCGTCCATCTCGGACCTAAGCGGGTGACCTGTGGGACCTGGGATTCGTCACTGGGACGAGTGGGCGAACGCCTGCAGGGTGGACTGGGCTCCCCGGTGAGCCAATTTACTTTGACCTCTCCTCTCCGGTGTTGCTAGTCCAGAAAGCTGTCCTCCAATCTGGGGAGGCTTTGTCACACTTCCATGGTTGAGCTGCGGCAGCAGGCGCCGCAGCTGAACCTGAACATCCACGGCTGGAGGGATTACCGTGTCTTCAGTGTGAGGGGAGGATTACAGGACGGGTTTTTTTCCTTGACATTTGCTCGTCTTTGTCAGGACAGATAGGAACTGGGACAGCGGACTGAGCTGTTGGAAAAAGACGGGCCTATAGAGCAGCACCCTGCGAGTCAATGATGTGATCTGTTAAGCTGTTGCAGGGTTACTGGACAATGTACATCCATGTGAAAAAATTAAGACACCCCATTTCAATTTTAAAGAAAATCTTCACACATTCAGACTTTTTGAATAATCTCTGGGATAAAAGGGACGTAATATTATAAGTGCACTGATTACAGGGATTGGGCTGATCGCCAATCTTTAAAAGGTCTGACTTGCATATTCTGATCTTGGTCAATGCCATTTTCTTTGTATGGAAGGTCCCAAAATCTAGAAAAAATGTTATAAGTTATCAATAGTGGCAAAACTGTCACCAAGTTGTCACTCAGGCCTTCTTGGTAGATAAAAAGGAGGCTATAGACGCGTTTCTATTACAAATGTGTGCAAAAATGAATCAATATTTTCTTAATGTAAAAAAAAAAACAATTTCACAATTATGGTGTTTCCATTCACTTAAAATCATAAATGTTCAATGACATGATCCTCCAACTATTTCCTGTTGCCTTCTCCTTTGTGATTTGCTCCAGAGACAATTTCTAGTTGTTGATCATGTGACTCTGTAAGTGATAAAAATGTTCCCAGATATGACCAAAGATAAACGCCTCATCCTTGCAGGAAATTTCTTAGATAAACAAGATTATTTGTTTAGATTGTCATGTTTCCATTAAGTTGATTTTTTTCCAAATGTAACATTGCAAAGTTATATGGTCAGTGGGAACAAAGCTATGACTTTTGACGTTTGCAGATGTAGATAAAATTAGTGGACAAGGCCGGTTTGTTGTTTAGGCATCAGCCGATCGCCGAGCTGCAAATGAAGGAAATCTGGACCAGTTTTTCATCAGGCCTCTGTAGGCCTTAGTGATGTGGGGAGGGAGGGAATCCTTCCATTTGACCCAGATGTTGTTGGAGCAGGGGGGATCGAAATGTTCCTGGTCAGTAACTCTTGAGGACTGCAGTTGGTCCTCAAGAGCTTCAGTTCGGCCTTTCATGAGCAAAAGTTTCCTCCTTGCACACCTTCTGTGATGTTACGTCTTCAGTCTCTTTCCACCTTATCTGGGACGCCCTGTACCTGTAGAGTATTTTCCAGTCAGTGGTTGAAACTCATAATCTCAGCCTCTTACAGTCAGATCTTTGGATCTCTCCATAGTGTTGACTCACTTCAACAGGCAGGAGGACCAAACCAACAAACATCTTTGAAATGCTGAGTAAAGATGTTCTCATTATTTTCTACTGATGAAAATGTAACAGATCTTTGCTTCAATTTCTATATTTAATTTGTTTATTCGTATTACATGAGCTCTTTTTCACATGACTGTGGATAAAACAAGAAGTAGGCTGGAGAAACCCAGAGACCCCGTCTGCTGCCAACCCATCTGTCTGAAACCAGTCACATCTTGTGAAACTTTTGGATTATTCTGGCTGATGATGATCTCGCTAACTTCAATGTGGATTCTATCACAGTATGCTGTTCATTACCTGGAAGGATGGCTCCGGCCCAGCGATAACCTTCGACCTCCACCATTAGTCATTCGCCTGCTGATGAGGCAGGATCTGCTTTTAGCAGCTCAGCTATCATCAGGTCAAAAGGTCAAAAATTGGCTCCAGAACTGTGATCGGTGCATCACAACAGCTTAAACCCAGTGATTTCTTTTTCTTGCAAATGATTAATTTAAATCTGCTTCAGAAGCTTTATTGACATTTTCCAAATATTGGCATATTCATATCTGTACAGACCATTATGTCCGGGTGCATAAACATGAGCTTTAGGAGTGAAATCAAGGTCAGATCAACCAAGTGGGACAAGCCATACAATGACACCAATACATCTAGACCCGATTTACTTAGCCAGGCATTTTAATATCATCCAGTCACTGATTAGGAGCCTTGCTCAAGGGCAGCTGGAGCTGATGAGAAAAACGATGAAGGATCTGATTTCCCTGGAGACCGTCAGCAAACGTCCAGCTTCTATAACCGTCGGCCGCGCAGACATCTGTGGTGGATGGATCCAGTCAGGTCCAAATTCACTTTGGGTTGGAAAAGGCACGTGCCTATCAGAACAATGTTCTGCAGTCAATCGCATCGTGTCCTTCTCTGAAGCAGAGCTGCACTTCTTCATGGCACCTTAAGGGGTCGCTGTGGTGCTGCTTGGTTCCTGTCATCCTCCCCTCAGTTTGTTGTATCCCGCTCTCTGCCCAGACGTGAAAGCCCTTTAAAATGTTTTTAATTGTTTCCTTTTGCTGTAAAAATCTGCCTTTGGCTTCAGTGACTCTGTATTTAACTAATTAGAATCAAGGTTAAGTGTTGGCTTCATGGACAAAAGAAGAAATCCCTTAAAACAACAAAAAACAATGTCTGACTTCCACATTTGTCCATGTTAACAAGAACAAAATTCAATGTGATGTACAGAGATTTTATATGAATACTGTCTAAATACCTTTCATGCGTGATTTGTGTCATCTTTGATTAAATGTGCAGATATAGGAGCTCAGACCTGCTTTAGGTTGACAAACTGTGAACACGACCAAACTTAAAGCTTGAACAAGACGCAGCACTTCTCTCTGAAATGTCGTTCCTTAAATGTGAGTATAAGTGACTCATCTCACAGTTCATTAGCTCGGAAATGGCTTTGATTGTTCTTGTCCCTCACGAGCAGCTTTGACCTCCTTCATGCCGTCGCCCAGTGCAGTAAGGCTTAGTCGGCATAATTCAAGAGGTTAATAAATGCGTTCAGAGTTCATATACGTCTTACTTTTATCCGCAGTAAAAGATCCTGTCATTTTATTCTATTCTTAACTCTTGGGAGAACAGGAGGAGAGGTCTGCTGAGATGGCCGCAGCTTTTTCAAACGTTTCTTCACAGAGGAAAGGTCCTACAAAGCTCCGGCCCCTGACGCCTGGTGGCAGCCCGACATAAGGACACAAGGCTGTGGCTTCACATGTCCACCATGCTGTTTGAGTCACGCTCCACAAATATGAAGTCAGGAGAGCTGGGAGCTGAAATACAGCAACCAAAACCGAGTGAAAAGCCTGCAAGATTTATGTCAATACTGAGAAAATATTCAAGTGAAGTTATGAACCAAAAACCCTACAGGTGTGTTCTTTTAAGGTCCTGACTCTAAAGTCCTGACTTCATGCTGTGCTTGGGTACAGTGGCCTGGAAAGGTCAGCCGAATGCAACAATAAGGGACACAACGGAAGTTATGCAACGATGGAAGTTATGTTAAAACAGGTATTGTAGTAGAACAGAAATGAAGTTTAAGTGGAAGTTATGTTAAAACAGAATTTATGCTAAAATTGGAGTCATAAGCTAACGCAGAAATTAAGTTGAAGTGGATTTTATGCTAAAACATGATTTGAGCTAAAATGGAAGTTAAAGCTCAAGTGGAATTTGTGCTAAAATGAAATGTAAAATTTCTGTTTTAGCATAACTTCCATTGTGGCTTTTTGTTATTATTGTGTTGTGGCATTTGCAGTTTGTTTAGCCTTCCAGGCCACCATACTTGGGTTGCAACCAAAAACCAGAAAATCCATGTCGCCTTTTGAAAAAGGATCAACAACTGTGCTGAGAGAAGATCAGGTATTATTTTCGCTACCAGATGGTATAAAGTAACTTCTTAAAACTGATCGAATACACTACCGAGCTCTCAATGACCTATAAAAAAGTAGAAAAATGTAAATGATTTTCTTTAGATTTCTAAAATAAGGTGCTATAATTACATAATCTGTGTGTTTTGGGAATAAGGTAGACGTTCTGACACGGGAGTGAGATCAGCCACACTTCCTCACTGACCTGCATGTCATTTAATGTCATTTCATCAGTGTTGTGTTCAAGACCACCTAACCCGAGACCAGACAAGACCAAGACTTTTAGGGTCCGAGACCAAGTCAAGACCAAGACCAGCGCCGCGCTCTACATATGATAAAATGTGAAGTATGATCAAAATTACTTCTCAAATTGATCTCAAAGAGCCATATTCCCATAAAAACATATATATTAAATACTTAATAAATTTAACCAATATTAAATTTAACAAACTTTGTTCTGCTTTGCTTCCATCTACGATCTGCGGTGGTCTCTTGCCACCCCTAAAACGATAACACCCTGGGTGTTTACCCATGTTGCTCATGTCAGAAACCACCAGTCTGCACCATTAAACACAGCAATTAAGGCAAAGCTCAACTGAACACTGACCAAGGAGCAACAAGCAAGAATCAATCTATGCAGCTGACCATAGACAACAACTTAGCCTATAAGCTACTTGTTAACAAGCTTAAGGTGCTGCATTGATATTAGCTAGCTAGTCATCTTTTAGCTAACTTTACCTGCAGCAAACAGCTTCACTAAACAGTTTGTTAGTTTGGGGGGAAAACTGTGAAAAGTTATTTGTGTTTTGCTGGTTTGTTGCCATGATTCTAACACACCTGTAGCTCCACACAGCAGCAGCAGCAGCTGGTCTCCTTCACTGGCACACAGGTGGGTTTACACCTTGTAAACGCTTGTGTTGCGTTTAAAGGCGGCTCGGAAAAACAGGTTACCACATGTTAACAATGGATTAAACAGTTTTAACTGCTGATAAAAGTTACAGAGGACACGGCTATGGGAAGTGTGGAAACCCCTCCTGTATCAAATTGACAGAGGAATATCAAGAGAGTTGGCCGTTGTAAAGTAAAAACTCAGGCATACAGCGTTCATATTTATTCGTTTTTCTTTTTCATCCAGACGGCTGCGGGCCCAAACCCTGCAATGGCACAGCGCCCCCTGTAGGGGGCGCGCCCCACAGTTTGGGAACCTCTGATATATGCTATTCTGACAGCGTATTGTAACCTGATTGGCTCTCAGTGACTCCAGTCCTATCAATAAGTAAAGACCGTGCAGAGGAATCGTTCTGCTCCTGAATGTCGCATCACTACATTGCAGACTTTTGGACACAGTTTGTCTCATATGTGCGACAAGTCAGTCAAACCTCCGCACAATAATTCAGCGCAGTGAGTGACAACTTTGTTTCATCGCAATGCTTATGTGTCTCTATACAAATAGCTTTGCTAACGTCACGTTAACGGAGCTTAAACTTCTTTGAGCTACTTTTCTAAGTGACGAAAAAAGTTAGATGTTGTCCCACCGTCTGTGAAACTGAAGCGCTGCTGAGTTACTGTGGCCATCGGGTTTATTATGATTTATGCAGCTTTATTTTATTACTGACTATTAGATCTTCTGCCGCTGAGAGGAAACCACTGCGCATGTCTGGAGCGCCGAGTGCGAGTGAAAGATGAGGGAGAAACATAAACACATAATTGGCAAATCAGTTATTGGTTGTGTTTTTATTGGTGCGTTTTGCCTCCACTGGAAACAAAGATGTTAAGAAATAAACTGGACAGTTTGCTGCATGTTTAGTGATGTTTTCACTGTTGCGGTCTTGAAATAAAATGAGTCCTCAGAGACCGAGACCATCAAGAAACGGTCTCGAGACCAAGACCAGATCCGAGAACCACAACACTGCATTTTATGGTTTAGATTTTATTTTCTAGTAGAAGGATTAGGCGGTTAGGGAATTCTTTTTCTGAATGAAGCTGTTTTGTTCTTTAAAAAAGGAAAGAGTAAAGTAAATTTTAAAAAATTGAAAAATAAAAAATGCTTCGATTTAAAAAATCGATGTTTCTACCCAAAAATCCACATTGTTAAACTGAGACTATAAAACAATGAGATGAGTTTAATATTAATAAAAAAAACCAACACACTGCTCATGTTGTCAAGACACTTAGAAAAAAATAAAAAAATAATTTACTAATGTTTCCAGTCTCACCAAAACAATAACAGCTGCTGCCTGTCATGTATTACAGCTTTTAATATTCTACTTCTCCCGTTTAAGGCGTCGAGCTGTTTTGCGGGTGTCAAAGCGACCGCCGCAGCCATGACGATGTGATTAAAATCAGGAGTTACTGTACGACATGTGCTGCATTCAGGGCCGCAACTGCGACTGGTTCAAATGACGGGGAATTTGCTTTTGAAGTAAGTTGACTAGCAAGGGTTTAAAAAAAAGAAGGAAAATAAGGTCTGTGAAAGAACATCTGGGACTGAAAGTCACTGCTGGGAAAAAAGGAGAGGAGGAGGGAGGGGACTGTGTGTGTGAAACACTAATGGCCAAAAATGGAATGAAACACTTTCTAGTTCTGAACGTGTCCACTGTGTGTGTTCACATGCTAATGAAAAACAAAATCCACATTCAAAGCAATGCTTATTTAATAAACGGAAATTAATTTGCACAGTAAATCTTTTTTTTTTTTCTAGTTTTTTTTACCTGACGTTTCCTCTGCTGAACAGTTCAATGCATTTTCAATAAAGTCAGAATTACATTTTCATTATATGGAAACATGTAAGTTCTCATATCAAAGGGAACAACTGAAACGTCCAGTACTGATCTGTTTATGAATATGAATTCATTCCTATGGTTGAGACATTTTGCCATGTAGAACATAAACCCTGTACAAACATGTCCAGCACAATTTGAAACTATGCAACAAAATACAGCAGGATATATTACAAAGCAATACAGGGTGATAAAACGGTGCTGTTAAAACTTATTCTGAAGGCAATTTTATATTCCTAATTTAAATAAAACTATAAATTGTAACTGATATCATTTTCAGCAAATACACAGTCCAGTCACATTAATGTGACCATCTGTCGAAAGCCAGAATAACCACCTTTCGCAGAGCGAACTGCTACGAGACGTGCAGGAAGAGAGTCACTTAGGTCCCTGAAGGTCTTCTCTGGGATGTTGAGCCATGCCGACTCTAATGCCGTGGCCAGCTGCGCTAGATTACGCGGTTGAGGATCCATGGCGCGAACAACTCGATCGAGATGGTCCCACAGATGCTCGATTGGGTTTAAGTCAGGTGAGTTTGCTGGCCAGGGGAGGACGGTAAACTCATCCTGGTGCTCTTCGAACCACGCACGTACACTGGCAGCTGTATGGCACCTCGCATTGTCCTGCTGGAAGATGCCATCATCCTGAGGAAAAACAATGCGCATGTAGGGGTGGACATGGTCCGCAAGGACAGATGCGTACTTGTATTGATCCATCGTGCCTTCCACAATAATCAGTGAACCCAGAGAATGCCAGGAAAACATTCCCCAGACCATAATGCTCCCGCCTCCAGCTTGGACCGTTCCTGCAATGGTTGCAGGGTGGTTCCTTTCAGAGGTTTCACGCCTTATACGCCAACGTCCATCTGTCCGATGGAGCATAAAACGCGATTCATCTGAAAACGCTACCTGTCGCCACTCAGTGGACGTCCAGCTGCTGTACTGGCGTGCAAATTCTAGCCTTCGTCGTCGATGAACACCAGTCAGCATAGGTGCACGAACCAGGCGTCCGCTTCGGAGGCCCAGACGCAGCAATGTTCGCTGAATAGTGGTTTGGGAGACACTTGTGGTAGCCCCTTGGTTCATTTTAGTGGTCAGTTGCTCAACGGTAGCCCGTCTATCTGCCCGAACGCATCTCCGCAACCGTCGTTCGCCTCTGTCATCTATGGCCCGTGGTGCACCACATTTGCCACGTCGTTGATTTTGGACAGTCCCATTTTGCCATGCACGGTACACTTTTACCACGGCGGCACGCGAACAGTTCACAAACTCAGCCGTTTCGGAAATGCTTCCACCCTTGGCCCGAAAGCCAATGATCATGCCCTTTTGGACGTCGGATAAATCGCTTCGTTTCTGCATTACGCCAACGATTGAAATGTTTTCCGAAGCCCACACACACCCTTTATATACGCTCAACTGCACTGTGCTGCCACCTGCCTTCTGTGATTGGTTATTTAACTCTGAAGTGGAAAGTACGTGGTGGTCACATTAATGTGACTGGACTGTGTATATATTTCACTACAATACAACATAATAATAATTCATTTAGTATTTATTCTAAAGGGAAATTAAGTGTCATAATTCATATCATCCAAGATTCTTGAGAGAGTCAGAGTGGAAGATGATGCTCCAGTAGCAGTCAAGTTAATCTGAACAGGCCTCTGACTAAAGACTGTGGCTGTTGTTAGTATGTCATGAACGTCATGACATTCCGGACTGGTCATGTGTGAACATAGCTTAGCAGAAATGATAAACTCCTGGAGGGGTCCGCCTCGCGGCGGCTTCATTACTGAGCATAGATCTCAGAAATACCTAAAAACCACAGAAATCACTCTGTACTGGAATTAGGGTTAAAGTAAACAACCGTACCGCTTTTCTAACTTCCTGGGACATCAAGTTGTGCTGGAGAGCTAGCATCAGCTTCTACATAAAGAGGAACAAAAGCTTGAGATTTGCCTTCTACTGACTGCAGTTAGTGTGGCTGACAGTAGAAAGTGGGTAGGTGGTCAAAACCCCCATCAACAACAGCATACACACACACACACACACACACACACACACACACACACACACACACACACACACACATCCTATATTAAAGGTGCATTATTATGTTGAATCAACTTTGTTGCGCTTTACATCATGTTATAATGTTATTTCCTCACCAAAACATATGTGGAGTGTTGCCTTGATTCTTTCATCTATGTTTGAGAAATCCTTTAATCTCCATGGCAACCATTCAGCTGTGTAAAATGCCTGGTTGGACCTAGCACCACCTTTGTAATGCAGCTCCTCCTCAGAGTTGCAGGTTCTAAGCTTCTGCCTCACAGAGCAGTCCTCCCCTACATCTCTCCCACTCAGCTCCTTCAGACTAGCAGCAGCAATTAGCAAACACTTTGTGGAACTGCACATCAGAGGAGTTCATTATAGGAACTAGTGCTCAGTGGCACTCTGGTAAAAACATTGCTAAAGGGTTAATAAGGAGCCATGTTGTGATGACTTTCTGAAGGCAGAATTTCTGAAAGAGCAGGAGTTTTTAAAGACACAGGGGCCCAATTTCAAGGCATTAAATTCCAATGTCAAATTTCTTTTAAGTCATATTTGATATATGCATTTTTATAATGACTGCGGTTAACATAGTTACTTGATTGTGCTATAAACTGTCACTATATGCCTGTAATTATTACTTCTGAACACGGGAAGTAATAATTTGTTGAAACACATGAAGTCCCACATCTTTAAAACACACAGTCCGTCTCCATCAGTAATGAGTATTTGTTCTGATTTGGCTCAGGAATCCTGGACTTGTAGCAACATCTGGCTGATTTTAAGAGTCATGGTCAGTTAGCCGCAGGTGGTTGTAGGGCGTGTATGAGATTTATGGAGCATGGAAGTTAAAAAGGGTCAGCATAAGCAAACACAGCCTGTCATGGCAAAGACTTCCAGCATCTTCTCAGGAACAGGATGAGTAGAATATTATCAAGTTTTTCATTGACATAAAAACAATAAGACGATGATGAGACTGTCTTTTTGTTGGTGAAGAGGTTTGGAAACTGGCACATTTCCCATCGGTTAGGTTTGAAGTCGGGAAACTCAGCACCGAAGCCTGGATCTTAGAAATAATTAAATCCACGTTCAAGGAAAGTCATTCGCTGCTGCAATTTGTCCACCTGCGTGTTTGAGCAGAGGGGTTGGTAACAATTACTGGTCCAGGAAAGAAAACATTACACAGTCATTACAGTAATGATAGTCATTCAGGCCAGGGTAGAAGTTAGCCTCTGCAGGCTTTCTCTCCCTTTTCTTTCTTTCTTATCCTCCATCCCACCTGAAACTCCAGCAGTCAGCCTCTTCTTTCTCTCATTTTTCATTTCAGTTCAGGTTTTAATTTTTTCTGACTTTGCAACTGTCGCACACATCCTATAAGCCACATGAACTTTGATACATTATGTCACGTCATAACCTCAAATTTTAGTTTGTTTCATTGTGATTTTAGGGGACAGACCAAAGCTGGCCTGGTAAAAACCAGCTCCTTGTTCAGTCCGGACCGTCTGGACCCTTGGTTCTTGAGAAATGATTTGTTGTTGGAAGTTTGGATTTCATGTTTGCCAACAATAAAATGTCCTAAACATTCCTCTTGCTCAATATTTGGAAGTGTGCCCAAAACAGACTGAACGACTTTGTTTACTTCCTCAGCTGCTACAGCTCAGCTCAGAAACTCGACATCATCGTTCTCAGCTCCTTCTGTCCTCTGATCGGCCCAGTTGAAATGCTTCAGAAGAAATGGAGCTCAATGGGAGAGCAAAAGCTTTGTATCAAAAATCATTAGTTTTTTCAAAATTGCTGTGTAAGTAAATCAATTTTTGAAATTTCAGTTTCCGCATTTTTATGGTCAACGGAAGCACAGCTAGTGTAAATGAGACTAAACACATTTTTATACATTTCATTGTTATTTTTTTATTTCTTCATAATATGCACAACAATCCCACGACCAGCCAAATAAAAGACAGTAAAGTTTGTGGTTGTGATGTGACAAAGCGTGAAGGATTTCAAGGCGAGGCACTGTAAATGTCCCTTCTCCCCCACCGTTGACAGCGGTTGTGAACGGCCGCCATCCTCCAGGCAGGCAACATTTTTAACAGCCTTATTTATGCGTCAGAAAGCGAGCCCACAGCGCCAAGACATTTTTCCAAGATGCTGAGTCGCCGCACGGCGTCTGTTTCCATCCAGTCTGGAAAACATTCCAGAAGTTTTGTTATGAAAATGGGTGAAGATATGCCCGTCCTCACTCTGTGGGAAAGATGGCTCCGTTTTCCATCTGGAGCTAACTTAGCCAGCGTGGGAGGCTGTGTGAACACTGCAGATGATAAAAATGCTTATGAAAAAAAACCCAATAACAAACGACTGCAGTCACTGCTCTGGGTGGGCCCACTAGTTTATGACACATTGTTCCTGTGACGGATCCTTTTTTTTTGTATTTCTCAGCAGTTTTCTGTACAGTTGCACTGAAATATAAACCACCTTTAGTGTCTTACTTCTATTTTCACCATTTATTTGAACAGTTTTCATGTTAAGTAAAACATTTTGACCTATAAGTTAATAGATGTAAAACTGAGACTTTAGACTGGGGTCCTATAGAAGAACTTCTATTACTTTCTTACAGATTTTTTTTTGTTGCTTTCACAAACCAAATGCACTTTTTGTACCTGATGTATCGCTTTCTAACAAATCTGAAAGTTTTGAAAAGTTTTTATTTGGTGGACATAAAGGAGTAAGTTTGGGTTGAGAGAACTTTTTCACTTTCAACCCTTTTAAGAGACATGGTCATTTGGACCCACATACGCTTTTATGAGATTTTCTTTGTGTGGTTTCGGGAACTGACGGTCTGACAGGACAACCACCTCACTTCCCCGCTGTCTGACATTTACCGCACTGAATTTGACATTAGTCAAGTCAAACTCAGTGCAATATAGCACATCTAATAAACAACCATGGTTGACCATGGTGCTTTACATAAGAGATATTCAATAACTAAACAACAAAGAGCAACCAAACGACTGTAGGCAGAGCAGTAAATTGAGAATTTTGCCTGGCTCAGCTGAACTGGACTGGTTTTGACGTTAAGTGTTGAAACTGAGCAGAGACAAACAGAAGTAGCTGTGTGGTCTGATAGCAGCGATAACCAGTAAGCTTCAAACTGAGGATTGTGTCGGCCCAACATGGATCCGTCCACCCAGCTTTACTGTCTGCCCGGACAGATCGGTGCTTTTCAAGTTTGAGTTTGTCTGGGGGAAAAGTGGGAAATCCCCCTCCCTTCATCTTGCTGAATCGCTCCCATGACTGATGTCATAATTTCTCTCTAAAACCTTAACCAAACAATAAATATTCAACAGCTCAGTTGCTCTAAAAAGCAAGGCTGTTTGCACAATAGCGCTTGCCAGAACATGCATGGAGTGCTTGCTGTGTGTGATAATATTGGCAGGTTGTATTCGAAATGAAGAAGCTCACCAAACCTTCTTTCCTTTTTTTTGTGGGGGGGGAGGGACAACAGAGGAGGTCACAATCATATTAATTTGCGTTCTTGTTGTGTTTGTGCTAAAAACACTCTGGATGCACGAACCATGACGCACCGAGCGAGATCCGTAAATCCAGTCAAACCTTCCATATTGTACTCATTAATGACTAGCGTTGGCATTCCAGATACAAGACCTCTAGCAGCTTTATTTTCACTGCAGGAACAAGACGAACCTTTTGTTTTAAGGGTTTTGGGTTATGGTTGGGGCAGTGAGGCTCGGCGTTGCACCAAATGATTTCTAAAGCACCATTTGGTGATACTTGGTCTCAGTATATAGAAAGGAGGTTCACCTTGAAGAAACAATCACACTCTGTTATCAGATTAACTTTTGGCAGAAACAAAAGGGGGAAGGAAGACGACTTCTTCTCTCTTGAAGAGTGACGCTCAGTTAGTTAAACTTGTGTCTCTCCTTTCTGTTTTCCTCCACCGTCCTCATTCCTTCCTTTGCTTGCGTTTGAGCTGTTGACAGCAGGCTTCTCCTGAAATTAAACCCCAGTCAGTATTTGTTTTACTTGTTGTCAGCGCAAAACCTTTCCATCATTTTCCATCAAGACATCGCTGCAGTCAAACGGGTCGCTTTGGAAACCGGCTTCGGGTGACACCCAAAAGGTGTGGAGGTCTAAAAACTAAAACATGACTTCAAGTTCAGCTAATAATATCATTTTAAAAGGCAACGTTGTCTATATGAGGTCAGTATTTAGATTAGAAAGGCAAGTTTGTGTGAACAAGCGGAGGTCAAGCCCAGATGTAGGACCAATGTGTTTATTCTTCAAGATGTTAAAGGTCAGGGAGAGAGTGACCCTGACCTCATGGTAGGTAGTAAAGCCAACCGTAACAAAGATTTACTGGCTTTGTTGTGGGAAAACAGAAACAGTTTAAATAAACCTAATGCCATCATTGTCGCAACCTTTAATATTTTTTTTTCTGTTTGTGATTAATGTTCACTTCGTAAGAATCGATGCATCTCGAGTCACGCTGAACTCCGGCGTCAGCCAGCTACGCAGAAGATGTAGGAACCTTTTCCACATCCCTCTCCTTCATTGCATTGAAATAATTGTATCTTTCACCATCGCCCCGCAGTCATTTGTGCTGCAACTTGGCAATCAAACAGACATTCATCTATCAAGACAGCGGGGAAAATGTGAACCAGTCAGAGTTGGAGTAAGAGCCCACATGAAGAGATTTAGCAAGATTTCTATTAACAGGCTGACATGTTACAACATGACGCCGTGTTATGTGGAAACAGCTTTGCTGCTGAATTGGGTTTTCATGGCCGCTGCCCCCCCATCCCCAATGTTCCTACTGTGGCTGGAGTGTAAAGTTTTACATATCAAGACATGACCAGGCACAGTAACGGCACTATGATAAGTCACCTTAAAACATCGTCCACCTCTGGACTTCAGGTGATATGAGTAAACAATGAAAAGTGACGGAAAGCCCTTTTGGTTGAGGAATAAATTAGGACACTCCCACATTTATTTCCATCAGGTGCAGATGAAAACGTTGTTACCTCCTGTTACCTTGTTTGGTTAGTTTGAACCTCATTTATTCAGACTGATGCACTCCTGACTGTGGATGTGGTGAGATGTAAATGAAAAAGTAGATCTAAATGAAACGAGTGCCAGCATGCCCAGAACTGGCCACTAGAACTCTGAAGTTCACCCTTAGAGCAGACCGCAAGATGCTAAAGAGGCCTCCAAAAATCTGAAAAATACTGCTGCTGCCGATTAATTCAACACAACAAGGTAAAGGCCCCGATATACTCAGATGTACTTTATTCTGCGGAGGTCCGTCTGGTGGCCGACACAGGACACCAAGACCACCAACCCTGCTCCGCAGCCATCACACCCCACTGCAGGCTGGATCTAGAGTCATGTTAGCCTATCAGCTAAGCTCCTGCTTCTGGGAACTCCTGGACGAGTTGTTGACCTGTTCTTAGATTAATCTTGGTTGATCAGCCATTCCTAGGAAGGTTAACTACTGTTCCCTGTTTTCGCAATTACTAACTTATTTTTCTCACTATAAGAGAGTAGAAAGGCTTAACAAATGGCTTTGCAAAACTTTCCAAGCAAATAAGTGTGAAAGACTCTGTGTGTGTGTCTAGCAGTAGCACTTATCTTCCACTCATGAAGCAACAAATGCTGCAATCGAAGCCTTTTTACCCTCAGTCTAACCATCATTCTAACGTAATACCAGGTTAGTTTGGACTGAGTTATTCCCTTAATAAATGAAATCACCATTGAGTTATTTAAATCATTTTCTACTAACTTAAACATATAACTCCTAGATAATTACATATGCAGACATTGATCATGTAATGATTACTTTCATTTTCCTTTTTATGTGTTGTTTGTATTGTGGCAAACTTTTGTGTTATATAGATTTTTGGAAGAAGCCTGTTGATTTGTGTTGCACTGAAATGTATTGTATTTATATAGATTATATTCATACCGATGATAGCTAGCTTTATGGCTAACCCTGGGATGTTATGCGATGTTCTTTTGAAATAAATGAAACAACTGTTTGAAAATCATGTGTTGTATTGACTCAAACTATATTTGTCTGATGTTTAAGTTTGGTTGACGTTCTGGAACATGTAAGAAATCTGAGGTAAAACATTTTCTTACCATACTCTGCTAATTATTGGTCATGTCTAAAATTGACCACAGCCATAAAATAAAATAAAAATAAAAATAAAAATAAAAGGCCCTTGGCAGGAAAATTCTAAACAGAGCAGAGACGACTCGAGTCTTTTTGACAGAGCTGGAGTTTAATGTTGCCTACAGATATGATCTCTCCTCATCGCTCCAGGGAGAGCGTGATTCACGGCTCAGTCTCCCTCTCAGCTATTATGGCTGTGCCTTTTTCATGCACCAGGGTGTAGACTGTGCCGCCTATGCACACAGACAGACCGACTGATTTAACTCTTTAGATTTGTTTGGAATTAGTCACAGTGGGACAACAGAGCGTTTAAGACATTGTTGTGCAGAAAAAGCCCAGACTGGGCGGGATTTTTTCTTCTTTCTTTCTTTGCCGTTTTATGAGCCGTCAGGTTTCCACCTGTGCTGACAGGGCTGAGATTTTACAATAGTCCTGAAAGAGTTACAGGCACAAATTCCAAGGCTTTTTTTTCTTCCCCCTTTCTCTTTTACCCCTTCTTTCCATTTTTTTCCTCCCTCTTTTACTGGAAGGGTGGAGTGGGGGGCCTGCCGTTATTGTGGAACATTTGTCAGGCAGCCAGTTGCAGAGGCAGAGCCAATGCTTGATTTATGGCAACATCTGCAAGATGCAAAGCTCTTGTGTATGCTTTTAATCATGCCTGGATGGGAGACTGAAAAGAGCCAGTCTGATGGGGCTTTCATGGAATCCATGCTGGGAATCACAAAGATGGCTGCTCATGTGAGCATGTTATACGGCCGTGGGATCTCTCCAGGCTCGGCGCCTACATGTGATTCCTTTAATCTACGATCCGATAGGGTCCAAAATCTGAAGGTAATTTCTTGAGTCTGGTATCGGCGGATCTTAGGGTTCCAGAATCCAGTTCGCCCGCAGATTTTCTCTGCTTCAACACAGAGAAAATGGTTCCTATGAGCTGTTTCTAACTGTGGTGACAACAAACATCTGTCTGCATGTCAGCACATCTGGCAACAATGAAAGCAAATTAGCTACAAAATTCGGAGAGTCTGGTGGCGAGATAAGACCGGGCCATAGTAAATGTGTTCGATTCGTTCCCTCAAAGCAGACGTGACCCGAGGAGCTGACCCCAAGATCTGGGGGTTTGACCGCAAAACGTGAACAGAGCAGAGATCAGGGGAAGGGAGATCAGACTCCTGATCTGAGACCAGGGCTCCGGTGGTCTCCTGCCAGTCACCGGCGGTCTGCGAGAATAGTTAACTTCCTGTCTCATTTAGCTGGACACGAAATCAAAGCAGGGAAATGATCCCGCCCCCGAGCCCAGCAGTGCAAAAGCTTGTCACAGGGCACAGACTCGACGAGAAAACATCTTTTAGGAGTGGAAACCCTCGGTGCCACAGTCACTTGTCAGGCCACAAATTGTTTTATAGTTGCAGCAATTTCAGAGACTTTCCTAAATGGAGTAAATAAACCATTGTACAGGGGAATTACAGCCGCCTGCCTAATTGTAACATGCAGAGTTCAGTGAAGTGTAAAACCTCGCCTTTGCGTAGGGGATGACACACTTAATGTGAATCGGTTTGTGTCTGTCCAAGAAGAAAACTTACCATTCAGATGAGTTTTTAAAATTTTGGAGTTAGGATCAGGTAAAAAAAAATAGCAAAACTCATCAGTAAATGTAGGTTACTATAGGAGAACAAACAGCTGTAAGCCAGATTTTTTGGCTAGAACCAGTTGACCACTTAAAAATCCAATTCAACACTCTTCAGTGTGAATGTTGTTACTGAGTAAAGAACAGTAGATAAGTTGGAAATTACAAATGCGGACATTTGTAATTTCCATTACAAATGTCCGCAATTCTTTGTCTACATTCTGTTAATGTTGTAACTGTAGTGTTTCCATTCAATAAAAAAATGTAATGAAAATCGCACATGAATAATCTTGTTTAAGCAATAAATAATTAAAATCACGGCAGTGGTAGATTTAAACAAATACATGAGATATATTCAGAATTTAGTCATGATGCTAGCACTTATCATATATCAGCCAATCAGAGGAGACATTGGCGTTGTATTCAGGTGGTGGAGCCACAAGCTCCGCCTGCCTGGGGAATGTCTACATATGCTGCATTTTTCAGAAATTGTAGTTGCCGATGTTACAGCAGAGCTTTGGATTCAACAATGATATGCATCTTTTGAAGTAGTCCTCCTACCACTGCCTGTCGTCTTCTTCATTGTTTCCACCCATTGTAACACCTGGCTGTTGGTCACGGGACTTGTGCGATGCGAAGAAAGTGTTTCCGTGGCAGTTTCGCAAAATACACACATTTTGATACAGCTGGAAAAATAAACATAAATTTGTTTTGTCTCCGTTAAGCAAGTTTTTGGTCATAATTTCAATTTACACAAATGGAAATGCAGCCTCTGAGCTCTTCAGAAGCACTAAAGTGGAAGCAGTACCTTTAAAAGGAACTGAATTTTATACAACACATCCAGACATGCCTGCATTGAGGTTTCAACGGAAAGCTCAATGCAGCAGTTTAAATCCTGGACGTTCTTGCTGCACTGCTTCTGCGCCTTCCATGTCTTGAGATAAACTGCGTTCCTGTAATTACTTTTTGTACCGGCTTTCTCCAGTTTAGCTCTATTTATCTGGTTGAATTTGCTGCCAGGCCAATCAGTGAACAGAAAGAGGAGTTGTGAACGTTAACATCAGTTTTCTGTGCTGTTTTAGAATTGTGGTCTGGTTGTAGTTTGGCATTAGCAACGGAGGATGTGAGCAAAGCCGCTCAGTCCGTGTTGGTCAAAGATGTCGTTCAGCTCAGCTCTACTCGATTTGCAATGAGAGATGGTTGTTTACAACGCACACAATGTCCAGTAAACTTCATTCACAGTCAACGGAGCATTACATGCATCATGGCCAAACATTAGAGATTGAATAAAATCAGATCCAATCATTTCAAGCTTCAACATCGAGGGATCCAGACCCTCTGGACGAAGCAACGCTTCAAACAAGGAGCTGGCTTTAACCAGGCTGGTTGTTATTAGGGTTCTTCTACCTAAACAAAGACTTTATAAAAGAAAGAAACCCTTTCTACAAAAGCCATCTTGCTGTGAAATTCATCAGTTCATTAACTTTCTACTGCTCAAGAAAATTGTCTCATTGGATATTTTTTCAAACTTGGCCCTTCATGACCACATGACTAAAACTAGATCTCACAGGATTCTATCAAACTTCAAACATTTTCGTCTCCATTTCTGTGATTTTTCTCATTGTTTTAGTAATCTAAAATGTAATTTTATTTAGATTCCCTTTCGTTTTCATCGGGGCAAAGGATTGGGGAAGGGGGGTGTTCTTGGTGAAAGCAATGAGGGAAATATTTCATCCACAAAAAACCCACAACTCTTTAGAACCTGAAGTCGCCCACCAGAGCAGGCCTTTGTACCATTTCAACTTCACGTTATGTTCTCAGTGTTTAGACTATTTAACTGCTTGAAAACAAATCCAAAGAACATGATCAAAAGGAATTGTGCTGCACTGGTAATGTACGCAGCATAGCTTTCTTCAACTCCCAAACCTTACTCTCCTGCTCTGACATCTGTTTACGCACATCTCCTTCTTCATCATCCCTTCTTGACCTCACACAAAGGTTTTGAAAATTCATCTCAAAACAACGTGTCACTCATGTAAATACCACCACATTGTCTGGAACTGGGGGTATAATTAGAATCCTATGCGTTTATCATTTATCACTCCAGAATCCCTCCTGGTCGTTGGGAGTTTGCGTTCTTCTGGCGCTGAGATAAGACGAAAACGGACCAGACCTTTGGTTGTTGCCTCAGCCGCTGCACGGCAGCTGTTCCCCAGGTGTTTGGATGTGTGTGGCTGAACCATCTTGTCTTAATCGTGGCCTCCTCGAAGAACTGGCAGGACTTCCAACAACCCACTCTCCCTCCCCACCCCCTTCCCACCCCAAACTCATTCCTTTAAAACAGACCAAAGGCATACAAAGCCCTCAGCCAACTCCACACCGAGAAGGTGTATTTAAACATTACTCAGCCAAAGGGATGGGTGAAAAATAATACATCATATAAAAGCAAATCTCGGGAGCATATCCATATACAAACCCGATGAGAACATGCATGGAAGGTTTTCTCTGCTGTTTGCGATTTCCACTCTAGGAACCGGTTAGTTTCTCTTAAAACCTCGCGCTGGAGCAGAGGATCTGATTAAAACCCCCCTCCTCTCCGGAGCTGCTGGCACCACCATCGTGAATCTGCCGTTTCATAAACACAGCTCCACTGTGGCGGCCGCCGAGCCGCAAGACAAGTTCCAAGTGCAAGTTTCAACAGCTTGCCCCATGCACAAGCACACCTTTTTTCCCCTCATGTTTAAGAGGAGAGGCCTGAAACAACAATCCATCAGGCGAGAAGGGCTGGGGGGAGGGAGAGTGAGTCACCCAGCAAACACACACAGCCCAGCTTGGGCTAAGGTACATTGTGCCACACTGTTTCAACAGCAATTTGTGGCATTAATGTAAATTATAGGTAATCATTTTAAGCTGGGTTTAATCACAGCCGGCTTTATTAATAAATTTATAAACAACGCTGGTCTAACAGCTAATATTTGTAATTACTGGTTGGTGTCTTCCAAAAAAAAATTAGATTCAATTACCTGTTTTGCTTCTGGGATGACGGCCATGCTGAACTGCATATTGCTGTGTTGTATTAAAAAAACAATATTTTTCCTTTGCTCACTGAAAGTAGCAGACATCAGAAAATACAAAATGAACACAACCAATGCTTGCAAAAATGCTGAACATCTTTTACTAACTTTCCCCCCATAATTTAAATTGCTTTGTTTCAAGAGACTTTTTCGATTTCTGCTGTTAGCATTGCATTCAAGACAGTTTCACATAACTGTGTTTTTCCCTTACAGATTTCCTAGGTTTCCTTAATTTGACAGAATTAAAAGTTTCAAAATCAGATAAAAAGCAAACGATTAGAAACAAAAGTAAAAGTAAAAGTAAGTAAAAAGTAAAAATATTGTGTTTCTATCTACTGGTTTGGCCCCATAAAACGTAATTTCGTATGATGATGACGCTGTATGGCTTGTAATAAACAGGAAGTAGAGGTTGCTAACTAGCATGGACCACACATCTCAGACAAATGGAAGGAGTTGTCCCCTCCAAACCAGAGGTCTGGAAGTTTTACATTTTTCTAAGTTTCGTGCAGCTGGTAAGGCGGATTGGTCAATTTACTACGTCGGAACTTGTTCGGCAAATCTGTTTCCATCTGCTTTTTAGCGCATTTATTCTTTTTGGGAAATGCCACAAACCACCTCAAGAAGGCGTAAAACGTTTTAAAACTTTCGGAGCCTTCACTACGTCAGGTACGTCGGCATGTAAAAATACACAGAAACATCTAGAATGGACCTTACCAAGCTCCGCCCAGAAACGCCCCTCGAAAGTCCCACGTGACTACATGTCTCACATTAACAGTTTAGTTGCTATGTCTAAACATGGCATTTTTCGTTTCCACTGACTCTGCAGAGTATTTCTGAGTCGATTAGTGTAGCATTTCTGCTGGATTTTCACAAAATATCAGCCACGACAATGGACAGGGGAACAAGTTCATGTCATCTTTTTTGGACGACATCAAGGTGTTTGAGCCACGCGATGCCTCCAACATTGTGGTGTCACAGCTAAATGCCGGTCGATGAGGAAAACAGCAGATCCTCAAACCCTCAGTATAAATATAGCTGTGGACAAGATCACTGATGCCTATTGTTCTTGCAATGCTGGGTAAGTTGGACATTCATGGTTTTGAGGGTGATTTCTGTTGGCAAATGTTCGAATCTGCTTAGGCCTGATACACAGTACTCGGTGGCTAACATGATTACAGTTAAGTAAAAAGCCCTTTCAGGTGAAATAAAATCTTTAATGTATGTCAGATACGGTACACATTGCATATTAATCTGTTCAGCTAACGTAAGGCTGTAACAGACAGGCTTCAAGGTGTAGAAGTTGTATCGGTGCTGCCATTATGCTGTACTTGGCTAAAAGGTTTTCATAATGGATGTGTTTATTATTGACTTTATCTTTTTCATTCACTAAACATAAAGAAAGCAAAGCAATAATACTTACACCAGCAGACAATCCTTTGTTCTTATTGATCCTACGACAGTTGAGCTGCAAATGTGGTCGTGCACAAGCTTTAATCCAAGTAAGGCTTTCAGTTTCAGATTTTGGAAATCTGTGAATTTTAGTTCCACATTTTTTTTCGAATCCTGACGCAAAAACTTTCTGTCGGTCTGTTAGTCCACAATGTACATTAGCTTGAGTTTGTGAGACGGTAACCCACTGATAGCTGCGCTGTGACGTAAAATTGGCATTAGCCAATGAAAAGCGGCCGCTGTGGTAAGGTCCATTAGAATAACACCTCAAGATAAACAAGACGTTGATCTGTACAAAGATTATTATGAAGAAAAGTTATTTAAAATAACAAAGTAACAGTAAATAGTAAGTAATAAGTGTTAGCTGCTGTACCAGTTTTAGTGTTCACATGTCTGTCTCTGTTTGAACCATTTCTTCTTCACATGAGATTAAGGCCAGTCAATTGTTTGATTACTGGTGGCAAAATGTTCCACATATGTTCTCCTTTAAATAAGAAACATGATGATCCAAATTATGTTCCACATCCTACTGAGTTGCAGTCTTTGTTTCCAGCTCTCCTTGTTCTGACTCCTGCTGTGGGGCATTAAAACCATCTAATAATCCTGAGGACAAGGTTATTGATACATTTAAAAGTCAATTTTATAAGACAAATTAAGAAAACAATTGCAACCTAAGAGATTTTCTGGATCTCCTTGATTGGCTTTTGATCCAAAACAATGTCTAAGGGAATGCCCTTTTACAGCATTTAGCTATACCATGCTCCAATGTTTCATCAGAACATGTGCACAAAATGTTGAGTTGTTTTTGTCTTTTGTTGTTTTTAATTCAAATCTGAATGCTGCCTTTGTTTTTGTTTTCCATAGAAAGTGCTGTTGGCTCAGTAATAAGGGACATAAACACTGATGAAGGCATTGCTGACAATAACTTTACTCTCTTTTCTTTCTCATTGAAAGTATAGTTTGTGGAATACTCCTGTTATTATCTATTATATGCGTCTCTTTAACTTTTCATGGTATGTTTTTTTTTAAAGACAACTTCTCTTCTCTGCCTATGGGCAGTGCGCTAGGGCTATGTCCTTTTCAGTTATGTCCTTTTCCGGAAGGAAATCACTTAAGAACCTACTCCAGTATTTATTTATCTTTCTTCTTTTGAGCAAAAGTTTGTTTTTGGTTCAGAATGGACCTACCTTCATATGGGTTAGCTACAGAAGCTACTCAGTGGCAAAAACAATAGTTGTCCAGCTAACTGGTGATAAATTTGTATTTACCAAAGATATCTTGGGAGTATATTAGCATCCAGTTAGCCTCAGCCGCCTCAAGTCGGCCGGTCATGTATGTAAAATCCATTTAGTTTTCTATTATGACTGTGACTCTGTGGGTAGAGTAGTTGTCTTGCAATCGGAAGGTTGTGGGTTCAATTCCAGCTTCCTCCTTCCACATGTTGATGTGCCCCTGGGCAAGGCACTTAACCTCAAATTGCCTACCGAGCTGCATATCAATGTATAAATTTGTGAGTGCAAATGGGTGAATGTGGCTCTAGTGTAAAGTGCTTTGAGTGGTCAAAAAATGATCGGATAAAGCGCTATGTAAGTTCAGTCCATTTACCATTATTAATTTAAGACTTTTTTTAAAAAAAAAAGGAAAAAAAAGGTCTTCTTTGACTCAGACAGCCTTTATTTGAGAGGAATTAGATAGGGAAGTGGGTGATGAAAGAGCAGGAAGACATGTGGCCAAGGTCATCAGACCGGGAATCAAACCTACAACTTCGAATTTAAGACTTTTGATGGACGTGCAGACACCAAGCTTGTAATGGTGAATGCTGCGAGTTTTTGGGGACATCCCCTTAGCCTGTATTAGATCACTTGTCAGCAGCTTGCATTAAATAATCAACTGGATTTCCACTGTATTGTAATATAATTAAGAATACAGTGAACTGGAACCATATGTATTCAAACCTATATCTGAATATATGACTGGATTATATTTAATAAATCTGAACCGAATTTAGATGAAAATGGATGCCATATACAGTGAATGCCACTCTTATGGTGTGTTGTGCTCTGAGAGAATAGTGATGAATCTGTTCATATTCAGATCTAAATCAGATCATCGTTTTGGAGGGTTTGAAAAACCATAAGTGAGCATAGCAGCACACGTTTTATTGTTTATACATGTGCAAATCACTGCTTTATTCAAAGCGGACATAAATGGAAAGCCACGGCTGCAAAGTATTTGTACAAAAAAGTAGGCAAAAATAATCAAATCTGTTTATAAACAATTTACAAAATATAATAAACTTTATATAAAAATGTATATATTCATCTACCTTATTTAACAGAATCTTTTTTTTTCAGCAAAATAGCTGGTGCTATTTTGCGTGAAGCTGTCCTTTACATTCACTTGTTGCACATTACAGACATCCTTTATTGCCAAAGTGTCCATTCAGTGAGGTAGAAATGTTCATGTTTTTCTGTTTCTTTTGGTTGTTCTCATGAAAAACCAGAAGTTGGATCAGCTAGGAGCTCATCCTACGTTGTGAGATGGCATCAGTTCTACGGCCGTCAAACGGCTGCTCATACACACGGCCGCTCTGCTCCAAAGAGTCCTTGATGCTCTGCTCAAGGTCCGAGTCAACATCCAAAGCAGTGTAAGGATTCTCGTGAAGAGTTATCCCATGATACGTGACTGACTGTGGGATGTATAGATCCTTGTGGGGAGTCCAAGGAGCTTTCCCAAATGTACCTGCGGGAAAACATGTTTCAAAGTCATTCCATTGCCTAGGCAAAATCAAGTCCGGATAAAACGATTGGTTAATCGACAACTTACCCATGAAAGTGTTGCAGGGAGGGATACATTTATGAGGTTTTCCACAGTCGAAAGCATCTTCCTCATCCGCTGTGGTCTGCCGGTCCCTCTGCTGAGGCGCAGGGTCTTGATTTAGGCTGGTGTTTGGAAGCTGCATCACCAGTGAGGGCGGGCACACGTCAAAATGCTCCGATAGCAAGATGTCCATTGTTTTGGGTTTGGTCAGGCTGCCGCTGTAGGACTCCATGCCAACCGGCTTTTGGTCAATCGAAAAACCTGAGGGTGAAAAGGCAGGGATTATGTTAATTAGTTTTCTGGAACTTAAAGTGGCAATACTATGTGCCTTGTGAAGGCACATAATTCTGGTACCATTTTATAGCTCGATTAAGTAACTACAGTTGTTAAAAAAAGCTATATATCAAATATGTTATGCAATTTTACACCATGAAATTGGGTCTCTTTCTCTTTAAAAGCTCCTGCTCTTTCTGAAACTACACCTTCAGGAAGTCGTCACAACATGGCTCCTCTATTAACCCTTTAACAATATTTTTACCAGCATTATTCTGAGAAGTAGCTCCTATGCTGATCTTTGCAGATGCACACTTCCATCAGGTGTTTGCTAATTACTGCTGGCTAGTCTAAAGTAGCAGAGAGGTGGAGCCTCAGTAGGCTGGAAACAAGGTTCAGCTCCAACGAAGAGCTGCACCTTGAAGGAGGCACTGGTTCACACGGATGTCCACATGGGAGATTGAACTATTTCTCAAACGAGTGAAAGAATTTAAGGCAACACTCCAAGTATGTTCTTGATGAAGGAGTAGCATTGTCAAATGACGTAAAGCTAAAGAAAAGTCAATACAAAGTCATAACACGGCCCTTTTAAAAATCCTTCTGGAACCGGATCAAGACTTGTACCAACCTGTGAAGATTTCGGATGGGTCACTGGGATATATGGTATCACGATAAAGCAGCGAGCCAATCGGACCTTGGTAGTGGCAAAGCAAAGGATCGATGGCTGCTTCCATATCAGCTTCACTTCCTGTATCCAGCTGACAAATACCTACCAAGGGTAACAAGGTGAATAATGTTACTAAAACCTTACATTTATTTCAATACGTTGAGCTTTAAAGTCAAAGTAGAAAAGGCCATAGTTGGTACCGTTCATGTCTTTGGTCTGCAGGTAGAAACCACTGTAGGATGATGCTATGTACTGATGGCTGCTATCACTTTCAGATGGGATGTAGGCATCCTGTCGGTCCACTAGTGTTCCCTGGGAGGAGAGGTAGCTGGGAATATCCGCAGGTAGGTTGGTCTCATCTGGAGAACAAGGTCATGTGTTAATACCAGATTAGATGCTTGGACGATCTGAAAAACCAAGTGACCTCTGACCTGTATTGGTGATGCTACAGTCCTCGTTCCGCCGGCGGGTGTGGTAGATGATGACCACCCAGACCAAAGAAGTTCCAACTACGCAGCAAACCACCGCGATGATGACAATCCCTACTGTTGTCCAGCCATCATCATCTGCCCCTGATCCGCTCCCCATGACATTCTCGGTGCCACTCTGCACTCCAGAGTCACAGTTGGGGTTTGGTAGGACCGCCAGGCGAACATTTCCCCTCTCCGTGCCCAGGGCGTTCGACATCTCACAAGTGTACTTTCCTGCATCCACCTCAGCAGCATCAACCACAATGAGGAGCTGGTTGGCAGCGGCAAAGAAGTGGCGCTCGGTGACCACTAGGGGACTGTCGTCTTTGGTCCAGTTCAGTCTAGGAGGAGGGCTTCCACCGGCGATGCACTGGAGGACAGCAGTCTCGCCCTTGGCCACTGTCCGATCCGTGAGAGAGCGCAGGAAATAGGGCGTTTCTGTAAGAAATACAGGAATGGCTTTGACAATACTGTGAAAAACGACAGAATAATAAAGGTCTAGTAGGTGTAAGGTAACTTTCTCACCAAGAACAGTTAAAGTTGCATTTGCTGAAATAACTCCGGCTGTGTTCTGAGCCGTGCAGCTGTATACACCAATGTCTTCCGTCTTGACACTCGCAATGAAGAAGACGTCATCCTCGGGCATGACGTGCATGCGACGCTCGCGAGCGGCAGGAAAGTCAGTGCCTCCATCTTTCTGCCAGGCAATCTGAGGGGATGGACTACCCTTGGCTGCACATTCCAGCCTAGCCATCGCTCCTGCCCGAATCGTCAAATCCATTGGCATTTTGGTGAAAGAAGGAAGTACTGAAAAAGTAAAACAGTTTAAGATTTGGAGTTGAGGGTCTGGTGAGACGTGCCCAACAGTTTAGCACACCCCAAACTTACTGTTCACCGTGAGCCGGGCCTTAGAGGAATATGACGACCCAAAGTGGTTGGAGATGACGCACTGGTACTTCCCCTCGTTGGAGAACTCCACGTTCCGCAGCTGCAGTGTGGTGGTGTACTCTGTGACTTCCCTCTCACTTCCCGCATCACCCTGCACTCTTAGGTGGGCCTGGTTGTGGATCTCGGCATCGTTCAGGACTTCGTTGTCTTTCTTCCAGGCAAAGGTCATGGGGGAGTCGCTGGAGCTCGCGGCAGAGCAGACAAATGTCACGTTGGTTCCTTTGAGGGCCGACTGGGTCTCTGGTTGCACCGTTATCTTGGGCTTTGGGAAGTCATCTGGATGAACAAGAAAAAAACTTCAACATGTATGCAGATGACACACAAACTAGTACATTTTAACATTTAGTGGCCATGGAAGAAAAGTACCCAATTTAAACGGCTTGTGTGTATCAGGAATGAATGCACTTACCACACACAAACTCCTCCTGGCGTACCAAGAACACACTCCTGCCCTTCAGCATCTGTGGGTGGGCGCAACTGGCATTGACACAGGGCAGGAAGCTTTGCTCTTCCATCCAGATGGGAAGCCACTTCAGCTGGCAGTCACACAGGAGACTGGAGGTATTCAGACGCCTACCAGGAGGAGAAGGTATCAGAAATGCTTTTGGTTTAGCACATGCTTCATGAATCCATAAGTTAATGTTCTATCAGAGAAAACAAGATGTTTAAGAAGTGGAGTTGAGGAGGATTTTTCCTGTTAAGTATTTGAATAAAGATATTTATTTTAAAAAATGGGAAAAAAGACTAACTTATTGTTGCTGCCTCACAAAATCTTTACTGCTCTAAGTAGGTTTGGCTTCGTTAATTACTTCAAGGAGGTCTTGAATCAGTTAGCCCATTGTCAGAATAATGAGACTGAGAGGTTAAGTGGTGGCCTAGTTCAGACATAGCAGAACACCTGGGAAAACAAACGACATGTGTTTTGGTCTTTCATTCGCTACAAAACTCTGTTTAATATCACTAAAACAATCGTTTACAACAAAGTCTAACCAAGGTTGTAAAACACAAATAGAAAACTATTTGTGTTTGTGTCTACGTGGGAAAATGAGGATTTAAGATTCCTGCATTTCAGTGTGTAATAAATAATGTGCCAATATATTCAGACATTGCTTTCACATAATTCCTAATCATTATGGTCTTGTTTTAATTTTTTTTCTGACACTATTTAAAATTAGTTCTACCCATATATTTGTTCAAACAAGTGAACCTCTTGGCAAGTCATGGTTGTTTTGAAGCAATCTGATTGGCTGACATAGGTTTGAACTTTGCGCTACAGTGCCCCCTATGGGTTTGGCATGTTTAAAACCGCTCAGGGGCGGATTTGTGCGGATTCATGCAGTTGAAAACTTTTCTGAAACCAAATGTGTGTGTACGAAATCATTTTTTAAACAATAAGGGGGAAATATTTGTTTTAATACAGGCCAGGATGAAACTTGTACACAGACTTTGTGATGGCCACTTTGAAACGTTGAATTTGTCACTAATTTAGCGCAATGCTTAGGGTCATCGTACATCAGGGTTAGAATTCTTGGCTGATATGTTGAGATGTCACATCAGTATTTTCACAGATTTTTCTTTCCTCTGATGTCATTTAATCTGTAACATGACATGTATTTTACAAATATGAAGGTGTTTTCAGGCTGATCAGCTTTTGTTTAAAATAATAATTATGGTCAAACACCTCCACTTTAGTTTGTTTCATCAGACCACTGGACATGGCTCCAGAAATAAAAGTTTTCATATTTGGAGTTATTTGTAAGCCATATTCAGATTTTCTTTTTCATGCTTATGAAGCTATGGCTTCTTCCTTGCAGAGCAGCCTTTCAGTCTGTCACAGTGCAGGCCGTGTTTAACTGTAGATAATGAAGAAAATACACCCAGGATAATTTTGGTAATCCTAACTCACCTAAAAAAGGAAAAGTTTAGTCGGATTTAATGTCAGACTAAAAAAAGTACCTTTTTACATGTATAATTATTGTGTTTCAGCTGTACTGATGAACATAGTTAGGAAACTGCAATGTTGTAGAATTACAAAGAACATCTGAAGATATAATCAAACTATTCAATGACGTTTAGAGTCGATATTAATAAGAAAGTCAGCGGTGTGTGGTGCCGACACTTACAGCTCCTGAAGGTTTTTCATCTGGGAGAAGGCGTTAGCTTGGATGGACATGATGCCATTATTGCTCAGATCTCTATGCAGAGAGGGAAAAATAAGGAAAAACAAAGACAAGGCATCAGCACCGATAAAGTTCTCAGAGAGATTTTTTGCAGACATCAAATGTTAGGAGCACAGAGATTTTTACAATCTTCAATCACGAGAAAGAGAGAGAAAAAACCAATAAAAGTCTGGGCAACAGATCGCGTTGTTAATCAAAAGAGTTCTGACTCTGAGCTGCTTTGAGCTCAGGCATTGGTTCTAATTAGAATCAAATGCAGTTGTTGAAAAGTCATACAAACACACACACAGACACACACACACAGTTGTCTCCACTTTGTCTCTCTTTGTGATCAATATAGTTTTGGCTCACATGTAAGGGTACTAATGGCAGCTTTTTTTTTCTTGACTCCACATCAAAGCAGAGGAAAAGGAGAAGACGGTCTGGATGCATGGCTCAAACAAACACCCTTTTATCGTTCGGCCCGCTTTGTTTACGGCTCGGACTTTTGAAAACAATCAGTGAAACATGAGGCCGACTCACAGGTGCTGCAGTTCGTCCAGGCCAGAGAAAGATTTTTTGGTCACCGAGCGAATCTGGTTCCCCTGCAGGAACCTGGAGGAATGGAAACAAAGGCTGCATTAGACGACAAGATCTTAGTTTTTATTAAGGCAATTTGGTCCATCAGACACAGCTGACTTACAGCGTTTTCATCTTTTCAAGAGCAGAAAATGGCCCATTCATGTCTTCAATAGTCCAGGAGATTTCATTATTCTGGAGATCCCTTTAAAAGAGATTACAATGTAAGAAAAAAATCCAATCAAACATTGAATTTATGCTCCACATGATCCTTTAAACCAGAAATCCCTTTCTGGTCATTTTGGCACTTAATTGTGAAGTTTTTAAGTATCTTTCCATCAGCATCAGTAAGAGCTATTAAAGCGCTTCTGTTGTTTTATCATGATTAAAATAAGCTTTTTCATGAACCCACTGACTATATTTCCCTGGAAGACCTTTTTAATTATAAACTGGAGCTGGTAAATAAAGCGTCTAAACAGGAAGTAAAACCCAGTCTATGCATAAAGGTCATTTCCCAACTACTTTTACAGATACTGTTCTAACAATTGGTGGAAAAGATAAACCTACTATAAAAATCTCTGTTTGGTGGGCTTTTGATATTTTATGAAGTATTTCATTCCAAATATTAACTTAACAATAAGTCCAAAATGAGTGACCAAATAATGTGATCTTAGCAGGGAAACCAAACACTCAACACTCCGCTTAGCTGCGTCAATTTTTTACTTTCTCCAACTACGACTTTCTACATAAAAATAAGACTTTTCACCCAATGTTAAAAAGTCAGACGTTAGATTTTGTAATTACTACCATCGTGGCCACATAATCTAACCAGCTGATGTTTCTTTGAAATGTTTTCAACTCAAACGCTTTCTCTCTCTGCTATCCGCAGACAGAAAATGACATCTAGATCACCAAAAGCCTAGAATGTCCCAGAAAAAAAAATTTGCTTCCTTTGATCCTTTAGCTGCTTTATTGCCTTCAAACAGTTATTTTCCTCCTCGGCATGCTTGGCTGTGGCTGGTTGAAGTTGAGGAAGGGTGTGAGTGTGTGCTTTCATGTCGGTGTGTGTAGGGGAGGCCGGGGATTGTTGAAGCCCTGAAGCTGTAAATGTCCACCTAGATGCACACCTGCCCTGCGATGACCTCAGCAGCGCCGCTCACATTTGGTTGTAGTTAGTCTCCGCTACGGGAAATGTTACTGAGCCTTTCTGTGGGAACAGGGGAGCTAAGGGGGGGGGGATGGGTGGATGCAGTGTGGGAGAGCAATTTGGACAGAGGAAAGATGGGGAGAGTGTGTGTGTGTGTGTTGTGTTGTGTGTGTGTGGAGGGGGTACTGAGTTGCAGTGTGCCTGTCTGGTTCTTTGTGTGTGAGTTTTGTGGGGGGGTGTGTGTGTGTGTGGGCGTGTGTGTGTGTGTGTGGCTGTGTGTGTGTGTTGTGTGTGTGTGTGTGTGTTGTGGGGTGTGTGAGGGGTTACTGAGGTTGCAGTTGTGCCTGTCTGAGTTCTTTTTGTGTGTGAGTGTGTGTGGGGGGGTGTGTGTGTGTGTGTGGGCGTGTGTGTGTGTGTGTGTGGGCGTGTGTGTGTGTGTGTGTGTGTGTGTTGTGTGTGTGCACACAAACACATCAAGACAATAATTTACCCCCAAAGCAAATCAGATGTAATATTTTCATTCCAGAACTGGAGTTAGCTAAAAGTTAAGAAAAGCATGGATTGTCCTTTTTCATTTTTTCTTTTTTGTTTGTTTCCCAATAACAAATACTCGCTCTTACTTGCGCCCCCTAGAGGACATGGGGAAAGATTCGTCTTCTACGTCACTTGACAAAAAGTATTGCAATTCCCTCACATTAAAAAATGAACAAATATGCCCGGGTCTATTTTGTATACGGTCACAAATATTTCAAATAGACATTTAAAGAGCCTCAGTAAAAACGTGTTTTTGTATTCGTAACACAAAACTGATTGAAAATGTATTTATTCACTGCATATTCATGTTTGTTTGAATAAGGTTGAGATGGAACCGTACATGAAAACGACCTGACCGAGGAAATAATGTACCTCGCAATACTTTTGAGAGGTGGCGCAAAAGAAAAGAAGAAAAATCCTCCGTGTTCCCCAGAGGCCTCCATACACACTCAGTGGTGACATTTACAATTCGTTTTTTTGTAACTCGAACTCAACTCACAGCATCTGCAGGTTGGAGAGGCCGCGGAACGCTCCGCAGGCGATGAAGCTCACACGATTGTTTCCCACATGGAGCTCGTCCAGCAGGCTGAGGCCGTCGAAGCTGGACTCCTCCAGCCTGGACAGGTGATTCGAGGACAAGTTGCTGCAGGGTTGGAAAAAAAACATCAGGGAAGGATAGCCCAGCAACACACCCCTAATATCCATGTAACAATATAAACAAAAGTGTGGCATTTGTTTATATTAATGTCCCCAGAGTTGAGACTTTTTAGATCCAATTACGACAAAGAGTCTTTTTTCTGGGGTTATTTTGTTCTGGGAAAAAGTTTCCTTCTAGTTCACAATTACAGACACTTTCATGTTGGTCAATGGCATAAAATTCCATTAATATATATTGAATATTTGTGGTTCTGACGTAATCAAACCAATATGTCCACTGCTTTGGCTACGTTATGGGAGAATGTAGTTAAACAATAGAGGACACCCTTTTTTGTTCCAAAGTAGAACAAATCAAATGGCTGGACATATTTCCCATCTCACCAGCAACTTTTTTACAAGATAAGAGGAAGAGCTGAAGCGAATGAGTCCAAAATCATCCTGGACTTTGCCAACATTAAGACGGCCACTGATGGAAAAAGCCAAACAAAGAATCTGATCCCAGGGAAAAGCAGGAGATACTGGTGGTAAAATAACAATGAATAAAACCAACAAACTTTAAATGTATCACTACATTTCCCTCAAAAATGTAAATTATGACATAATCACTTTTTTTTCTAACAAGGGTTATTGTTAAAAAAAACCCCAAAAAAACAGCAGCCATCAGCCTTACGGACTGGCAGCCTGGATTAGCAGCGAACACCTTTTACAAGATAAGATTAATGTTCATACACTTCATAAGCAACGTTCAGTTTCTAACCTGGCTATTCCCAACTTTTGTAAACAATCTATAACCATCTGTTTGTCATTAGAAGGACTTTTAACCATAGGAACGGTTCATTGGTATGGAAACCAAATGTATAGAAGGTTTTGAACACCTTGACACCGTAACCGCAGCCCATTGTTTTCAAGATGCTGTTTGGTTCTGAGTCCAAACTACACAATAAACATCAACTATTTCTACACAGGGTCTCAGCTGGTCAGCAGTGCCACAGAAAACTCCAGTCGATTTCTCTTTCATCTCATTAAAAGCTACATTTTCAAGACCTTATTAATCCTAAATACTGTTAACCAGCCCTTGCCTATCAGGAGCTAATATGTATGATTTGGGAAATGACTGAAGTCTGTGTAATACTAAAGATCACAAAGTCTCATGAGACATAAGAGCAGAACAGAAAAGGTGGGGTGTGTAGTAGCTTGGCAGAGCTTAAACACTGGCACTGATCCGCAGAGCAACAGAGACTCTGCTTTGTCTGGTTGGTGGTGGGAGGAACTGAAGTGTAAGCAAAGCAGAGGAGGGGAGGCGGAGCGGCATGTAGGAGTGTCGGGGGTTCAGACGGCGAATGGAATATGGGGAGGGGAAGGAGTCCAGAGAGAGGGAAAAATATGGACTCACAGCTTGCTGAGTTTCTGGCAACACTTCCAGGCTTCAGGCTGGATCCTGCTGATGGTGTTGTGTTGGAGGTGGAGCTGCTGCAGAGCCCCCAGGCCGTACAGCCAGCCTTTGCTCACCTCCGTCAGGTTGTTATAGCCCAGCTGCCTGCAGACCATGCAAACATGGCATCACTTCACACAACAGCTGGGGAAGTTTGAAGGAAATCATCTCGGCGCACACTGATCATAAGGTGAACTTACAGGACTTCCATGTTGCTAAGGCCAAAGAAGGCCCCGTCCATCAGCCCAGAGAGGCGGTTCCTCTGCAGCTTCAGTGAGCGCAGGGTGGGCAGGTCCTGGAAAGTCAAGCCCTCCACCCGGCGAATCTGGTTTCTGCTCAAATCCCTGGGAAATTAAAAAAAAAAAAATGCAGGGTTCTCAATCAGAAGAAGCCAACATGTGCAACGATCAAACACGCAACTTTGGGAGGAGCACAGAGCTTACAGATGCTGCAGGTTGGGCAGCTGGAAGAACCTGGCCGGGATGTTTGAGATCCGGTTGTGGCTGAGCTCAAGAATCTGCAGAGTGCTGGCCAGGTTGGTGGACCAGCCCAACTCCAGAGACGAGATACGATTGTTGCAGAGGAACCTGAAGGATTTTGGAGGAACTTGCTGTCATTTGACATTTGACATCATGTTACACCAACAAACCTCAGTGCATAGTTGTGAAGTGGATGATTCTTACAAAAGAACCAAACACTTCATCAGTTCTGTTCTACTTCACTTAATGCCACAACTACTTTTGTCTTAAATCAATTGAAATCCTACTGTACTCCCTTAAATATTTTGGTTGAAATATGAAAAAAAAGAAACTTCAGGCCATGTAAGAAGAATAAAACTCACAAGTTCTTGAGAGGCAGAGCTGGGAAGGAGCTGCTCTTTATTTCCACTATTTTGTTGTTGCTAAGGTCGAGCGTTTCCAGGGAGGCGAAGGGTCCGAGCTGCTCCTCCGAGATCCCACTGATCCTGTTGTTTGCTCTGAAAATACAGACACCGTTGCTCCTATAAATTGCAGGAATGCTTCGTATCTGACCGGTGGCGCAAAACGGTGTCATATTCCCAAATATGCAAACAGTGAAGACTGTAAATTCCTCCGCGGTCTGAACAAAAAAAAAGGTCAAACATCTTACGAAACCTACCACCCAACATGAAACTCTCTGACATGCCTCTTTTTTTCCTTCTCCAAGCTGATGCTGCTTGCATATATTATAACAGGAAGCTAATTGTTGAACATGACTAATGTCGCCGTTCGAACCCTCAGGTTTAGCGACGTGTTATTTTGTTTATAAGGTAATTACGAACAAGGTATTTAAAAAAGTTACCCGCCAATTACTTGGCTGATGAATACCATTCCCTCAGTGAAAGCATGCCTCGGCAGAGGCCAGCAATTTCCTGAGCTGCACGCCTCCTAAATTGCAGTGCAGGGACTGCTTAGTTATAAACAGAGCTGTACAGTGCCGTCTTTGTGTGTGGGGATTCAGCAGCGGAGTGGACGGGGGGAGAGAGTCCCTCTGATGCACCAGACTGCAGGCCTCGTCTCCGCTGCTCAGTGATCAGAACGGTTTGGAGGTATTTAATGGCCAAGGTTCACTTTTAAAAATGGTGGCATTTACTGGAATTTGTACGTCATCAGAAAAATCACCTCTAAGGAACAATAATCTGGTCTTGAGGTGGGTAGTGAATTTAGACAGCAGGTGCACCTTAAGCGTAGCTGTCAAGTCTCCCGTTTTGGTCGAGAAACTGCCCTTTTTTATCCCCCTTTCCTGCCGTATCGTTATTTTCCCGTAAACATCCCGTATTGGGCCCCCTGCTCTCATGTTATTTGCACCAGACGGCGACGTTTTCCCCGTTTTGTAGCTAAATAAAAACTACAAAATGTAAGCTGAAAAGCAAGCTGTCTGTCATTTAGGCTCAATGTGGATTTGAGTTGGACACCCCTGAAGTCACACAAGTTACTGTTTGTTTTTAAAACTGAAAAAGGCAGAAATTATTCTTATCCCTAAAACTATGGTATCTGCTGATTCTGGTAACTGACACAAGCCTTTCTCTGAAACGTTCTGCAGCCATAGTCCAACACAATAAAAGACCTTTTTGTAGGGAGAATCACAGAGGGGTCTCCACGCACCACAACCCTCAGCTCTCAGACTAAAGTGTATCTCAGTTTTCATGTTCTCCTGACCGGGTCACCGAGAAAAGGAGGAGAATAATTTGGTTTGCTACCTGAAGTCTAACTAGTTCTTCCAGCTTATACCAGAGGGAAACTAGACAGGCAGAGGCTGTGAATGATTGGAACAGAGATGTTGTTAATAATCGTTCAGGGTTTACGTCCCAGATTCTCATTTGTTATACAAGCACGATTGGGTTCCCTCAAGCTGCTACCTGCCAGAATCTACCAGCACTCTGGGCCCCAACCAGACCCCACAAACCGTCAAACTATGCAAAATCGTGAGAGCCTTTCCCAAACACTGTTGTTGTTGACATGTGTTTTCAGTAAAGCCGTGTCCACTAAGCAGCAAATAATTTTAATAGAGTACGCTTTTCAAACGGAAAGTAGCTTTTTTTTTCTTCTTCTTCCTTTTAACCGTCTCACTCGTGGTGTGTCTGGTTGTGTGTTGTTGTGTTGTGTTGTGTGTGTGGTGTGTGTGTGTGTGTGTGTGTGTGTGTGTGTGTGTGTGTGTGTGTGTGTCTGTGTGGTATTTCCTATTGGAAAAAGAACAGAGTTTTCGAGCGCAATCTGATGACTCCCTCTCACAGCCGTGGCGCCGGTAATGAAAACCAGCGCTGCATTCATTGTTGAGACGCCATATTAAACTTGTCAGATATCTTACACACACGAGACTCTGTGTTTTAGCTCATTGGCTGGCCTAGCTAAAGAAACTTTCTAAGAGGGGCTGCTTGTTGTCTTGAATCTTCAAACTGACTGATGAAAACTCAGGGGTTTTCTTACGGACTTCTTATCACACACATATTTCAAAGAAACGTCACAAAAGATTGTTATGATACTTGTCTTGGTTTCTAATTCTCCTTTTCAGCAAAGTCCTGAAAAGACGTTGAGCCCCTTGTAGACCTAATCTGACCTGGTATCTCTACGGTCATTTGTTGAACCCGTCTGGAACACAGGGGATTTGGTGGGGGTTGGAGGAGGGGGGCCTACCTCCCACCCCCCTCCATAAATTCCAAGGAAATTGTTCAATTAATTAAGATGATCACGACTCAATTACTACCAGCTGCAGGGCTATTGCCGTTTGTTTTTACTCTAAGCTGCGAGGTCAAAGAAGTCGGCGAGAGCTGCCGCTCTGTCTGACTGGCTGTTTGAATAAGTGGTATTTGATACCCGGAGGTCTTTTTTTTCCCTTTACAACCCTCCCAGCTTGGAGAAACTGAAGGAGAGAGAGAGATTCTGGAAAAATGTTCCACTGGTGGAAAAAGAAGAGGAAGAAAAAAGAAGTCACACTGAACTGCTAAATGTTAGGGGGGAAGAGGTGATGGCTAATGAAGATAGCATGTGAAAGCAAACAAGTTGAAGTTTAGCTCTTGTACCATTTTTTTCAAACACAAACCAATAGAATGAATATGTATTTAAATTTTGAGTTTAGACAAAAATAAGTGTGTCAAGAGCACATTAGTATGTCCTTCAGCTTTAAAATCATAATATGGTTTGTCTTAATTAAGAGAAACAGATAAAAAAGTGTCCTCTGCCACTTACTGCTGTGGTAGAAGTCACTTACTTTACGTAAATCTATTAGATTATTATTTAAATTTACTTTATGTAAATGCACACTTACATAAAGTTTTGGTTGGACCATCACTGCATGAAAACCTTGATTTTTCCCAAACTGCAGAGTTTAATTATAGTTTTGGGTAACACTTTATTTGAAGGGGTGTGCATAAGGCTGACATAACATCTGTCATAAACATAAAGGAGTCTTTACGAATGTTTATGACAGTTGTCATAAAGTGTCATACAGTAAATAATGACATTTTTAATGCAAAGTTGCTCTAAAAGTTGCATTAAAAGTCCATTAAAAATGGCAACTTTGCATTAAATTATCATAATTTACAAAATCATGCAAAGTTGGCACTTCTAATGGACTTTTAATGCAACTTTTAGAGCAACTTTGCATTAAAAGTGTCATTATTTACTGAATGACACTTCATGGTAACAATCTTAAACATTCATAAAGACTTCGTTATGTTCATGACAGATATTATGTCATGTTTATGACAGTGTCATGTCAGTCTTATGCACACCCTTCAAATAAAGTGTTACCTAGTTTTGTTTCGGTGTCATGTTTTAAAGTTGCACTACAGAACATTGCAACTTTTAGTTCCGCACATAAACATGCATGTGTCGGTTCAAGCAACCATACAGCCCTCACAGAAACTCCCACAACTACAGGTTGTCTTATGGGACAATTAGCCATTACAAAGCATTATGGGATACATAGTGTAATCGGTGTGGTATACTGGCACCCCATAATAACAATATACGTTTTGTTTGTAGGCCAGATGAGGCTTGCACCGCTTTAACTTGACATATCAAAGCTACTTCCATTTCTGTTATAGTTCTTCTTTTTTCCCCATCCCAAATTATGTCTAAGTTGTGTAAAACTTTGAAAAGAGATGCATAGTGCTGAGATAAGATAACACATTTTAGGCATTTAAATAATCTAATAGGCGGACCAGAGTCCGATTACGCTTTCACACGTCCTCAAACGAACCGGACTAGAGTTTGGTGGAAGTGGATTAAACAGGGCTGGTGTGAATGCAGTCTCACAGGACCTGATGAAATCATCAGCTCCAAGAATAATTTGTAGCAAATTCTCTGTGTTTTCAGCTAACATGAAGACCATGAGTTTATTATGACCTTCACAAATTCTTTGTCACATCTGAAAAACAGAAACCCTTCCAGGTCAGCACCAGTAAGCGTGTAAATGCAACATCATTTTTGATGTTATTAGTTTTTTGTATCATTGAAGGTGACAATTATGTTTTACTTTGGTACTTAAGTACATTTCAGTAATTTTTTGCTTTTACTTAACGGATTTTAGTCAGTATACTTACTTTTAGCACTTTTAACACAAGTATCCATACTTCTACTTAAGTAACAGGGGTACTTTTGCCACATACATTCATACACCGTAACACACCTTGGGATGTCGGCGCCTTGCCACGTCGACATGTCAGAAGAGAAAACTGGAAATGAACTCGCAACTTTCTGATTACGACTCTTTGCTCATGTCAGTGGCCCTTTCTCTGAGTGACTGTGCCCAGCGATCCGCTCTTTTCCATCGTCAAGAGGAAGTGGAGTCCTGCATATTGCCTATTTATGAGTGAATGACCGGATCTCGGGCATGGGGAGAACTAAAAGATCTTTTCTAATTGGAATTTGTTGGAATTTTGCCCCATAACATAATACTGTTGTATATTATATTACTGTAGGGAAATCATGAAATTCAGAGGTGTAGAGCTTTAGTCACTTGGTGTGCTCATTAAAATGCTAAACCTCCTTTATGACCATTAAGGGAAAGGCAAACCTTTTCACTTGAGGTACTTTAATGTATCTGAGCCACTTTGCCAAATTAGAAGCCAAGCAAGGATTAAAATGTAACCCAACCCATATTAAAAATTCCACGTCCCTGTTGGAGAATTTAGAATGGCAATCCAGCTCATGTTTCTTTTCTTCTTGAAATTGATTGTCGCTGGAGGTGAGATTTCTTTTCCATGACTGACTGACTGACTGACTGACTGACTGACTGACTGACTGACTGACTGACTGACTGACTGACTGACTGACTGACTGACTGACTGACTGACTGACTGACTGACTGACTGACTGACTGACTGACTGACTGACTGACTGACTGCGGCGGCTGCAGACCGTCGTGTTGGGGCTTGATGAGGAATACGCCTCATCTAGCAACATCTACATTCCTCCGCAACAACTTCACACTGGGTAGTTTTGAGAAATGCGCCACAGACCAAATGAAAATTGTTGAGGTTTCACAGACTAATATCTGGTGTGATTCTGAAAGCACGTCTTGCAAAACAAGTTTCCAGACGATTACGAGCTCACAGTTAGCAAGGGATAAAATATGACAAGTCAAGAGGCTTTTTTTTTTTTTGCCTGAAAGCTGATCTCCGGTACTTCTCTGAAAGAGTGGGACTAAATTGATGCTGAAGTCTCTTTCCAGACAGAAGAAAAACGTTTCCATTCGTCCTGGTGACATTTGTCTGCAAACACTTGGCCGGTCTGGGAACTAGCCCAGTCTGTTGGGTTTGGCTGAGCTGGGAGAAACAACTTCCCAACTCATGAGTTTAACCAACTGTAATAGTCCTGGCAGAGAATGATCATCGAAACCAGGATGAGGCGACAATAGACAGATGTAACGGTTATCCAAAAGCCTTTACTTACAGAATGAGGGTTGTGATGTTTGAAGCAGAAGGACCCAGATTTGGTATTGCCTCCAGTTTGTTGTGATTCAGCTTTCTGTCGAAGTAAGAAAACAGAAATAGATCACTAGATTTAGTACATCGAAGGATGGGAAAGACTATCATTAACCTGGGTAAACACTGAGAACACCAGTATTTTAATTGTCTTACACTTACACTTCCTTTAAATGCGGCAGTCTGGAAAACAAATTCCCGTCGAGCACTTGCAATTTGTTATGGCTCAAGTCCCTGTGAAAGGAGGAAGAAGTAAACATCAACACACTGCGCTTTTCACAAGCTCCAATCTTCCATAATGACCTGCAGAAAACATTACCAGCTTTCTGCCTTACTAACAGGCACAGGCTGGGTACTGGAATGAAGGTACACCAAAGTTCAGAACCAACAAAATTCTCCATTCTACGGTCTAAAGTTCTGTGAAGAAGATGGCGCATCATTCATTATGTTTTACATGTTTAGATTGTTGCCAATATCATGGTTTACCAATGTGCAAAAGGACTGGTTAGGGGCATCAGTTTACAGTCCTGCAGTCTAAAGTCATTTTAGGAGCTGTTTCCATTTAATTCACACATGAATTTTGAGCGAATTTTAAAATGTCGCAAAGAAATATGAGCCATGCTTCTATCTACTGGTTTGGAGTGAATCAACCAGGCAACGCAAGGCATAATCTCATCAGATGTTGACGCTACGCATGGCTGCAATAAACAGGAAACGGAGGTCAGAGGTTACTAACTAGCATAGAGCACAAATCTCAGACAATTTCAGAGAGAGGTTTTTGGAAAAGTGTTGTAGAGCAGATTGTAATTTTTCCCATAATGTCAACTAACTATTGGTGATGTTTCAAGTTTTCAAGAGACAGAGAAAAAATGGAATGCTAATGATTCTAACTGCAGGAACAGCTAATCAGTCATGTGAGGTAAATGTTTGCAAAGTCAGAAATCTGTTTCTGTCTCCCCTTTACTGCAAAAGCTTTTCACAAACCACCTCAGCCATAAGGCAATCACAAAAAACACAAACAGCCTGGCGAAGATGAATCAGCCTTGTAAATTCATGTTACTCTACATCAGAGGTTCCCAAGCTGTGGGGCGCGTCCCCTGGGCGGGACGCCGTGCCACTGCAGAGGGGCGCAGGAAGCTGTCTGGATGAAAAAAAACAACAAAACATGAACGTTGTATGCGCTGGGTTTTTACCTTACAGCGGCCAACTCTCTGTTATTCCTCTGTCAATTTGATACACTAGGGGCTTCCACACTTCCCATATCTGTGTCCTCTGTCACTTTTATCAGCAGTTAAAACTGTTTAGTCCATTGTTAACATGTGGTCCCCTGTTTTTCCGATCCGCCTTTAAATGCAACATGAGCTCTACGACGCTCACGCTGTGTTTACACCTGTGGGACAGTGAAGGAGACCTGATGCTGTAGAGCTATGGAGGTGTGTTAGAATCATGGCAGCAAACCAGCAAAACGCAAAGAACTTTTCACATTTTTCCCCCAAACTAACAGACTGTTAAGAAAAGCTGTGGGATGCAGGTAAAGTTATCTAAAATATGACTAGCTAGCTAATATCAATACAGCACCTTAAGCTTGTTAACAAGTAGCCTGTAGGCTACTAATGTTGTCTATGTTCAGCTACGATTCCCCCCCCTCTCACCCCTTGTTCGTCTGGAGCCTGGACTGAGTATAACAGGGAGTCTCTAAGAATCCACCCCCCAACTCTTCGCTCACACACATCGTTCAACCAGACAGATATTTGTAAGTCATGGTTGGTCATGGAAATAGTTTGGAAACCACTGGGGGGGCCCAGGAGAAAAAGTTTGGGAACCACTGCTTTACATGGAGTCAAACGAGAATGATTTGGTAAATTTACTGGATGTTTATTACATACATTTAATTTAGTCTATGTGTCGGAATGAAAAATTATTTAAAAAAATGTTTTAAGATTATTAAGAGAGATGGATCAGTCAGGTTTATCCAGGTTGTTATTGATATCTGGGTTTCTTTGAGGCCCGACCTTCTGACCTTCTGACCTCCTGACCTCTCTCGACTGTAGATTCTTTGAGCGATTGCAATTTGGAATCAGGCAGGAAATTACAGGATTACAACAGAATTCCCATTTATGCATCAAAGCACATGTAAAATTACATTTTCTACTGGTTGATGAGTTCACCGATCAGTGGTGATAACTGTAATAATCAATATGTTGGTTGTCAGCAGCAGGAATAACTGCTGAAGTTCCTGCTTTTAGAAATGCACCAATTATATTTCATTACATTTTTTGGAACATATTCTGACACCTTCCTATTTTCCTCATAATTATTGCACTGTAAGGTAAACTGAGTGACACTGACACAGGACTTGTTGTAAGCCCACACAGACTGTATTGTGTGTCCATGTATCCGGCGTTGTGTCTTGCTTTTGTCTGAGTCATGTTGGTATTTGGGCTGCACACAGCCCAGGACCGGGCCGGACCGGACCGGGCCTGCGCTGTGCCCGGCCGGTCCGGTCCTGGCCTTGGCTGCCGCTCGGCTTTGGGTTGTGCTCTTGTGTCTGCTGCCGTTTTTGAAAATGAGCCTTAAAACCAGCAGCAGAACTCTGGCAAGCAGAGCCTCATGCACCATAAAGCGACAGCGTTACTGGCACTGCTGCACACGATCAACGCTGTGGTGCCAGACACTTCTTCTTCTTTTTCTTTTCTTACCTCCCTCATCTGGAATCCATCAAGAAACTCTTATAGGAGGGGAGCGCAGTGGGGGGACCTAACAACTACTAATGTATTTGTAATGTTGGGAAAAGCGAGAGGAACGCCTTTTGTACCTTGGAAACAACCTGCTGGATTTTCTGGGCCTGTTTTGAAGGTTTCACAAACACATCAGGCAGAGTTTTCCTTACTCTGCTGGAACAAACCCTCACCCCTCAGTTCCCTCCTCTTTTTCTCACCATGTTCCAACGATAAGTTGTTGTTGTTGTTGTCGTCGCCCCCCCCGCCACTGGAGGTGTCCTATCATGCTCCAAAGATAAACCTTGAGCAGACCCTACACTTCCATTTCCCTCACAAAGAAGGCTCTGAGTGAAGAAAGATAAGACGAAGCCTGGCGTACAGGCTGCGACCTGCATCTGCCGTCCCGCTGGAAGCAGACAGCGCCACTTCCTTATCTGGCACCGCAAACTGCTTCTCTTTAAGCCGAAAGAGCGCGTCGTTACCGTTCACACCGAGAGACACTGGCAGTGGAGGAGGTTATGTGTTTGTTTCTCATTTGACGGGATATTAATCTGAACATAATGAAGTTAGGGGAAAAAAAAAAAATCTGGCCCATTTCTGCCAGAACACAATGACATCAGTCTGTTCTTGCAGTCAGTTGTTGTTTGATGCTCAATGGTGTTTGTGTGATTTTGAATGGGCGGAGCTGCAACGCTAATAAAATCTTGCAGTGGGAGGAGCTTAGGACGACCACCCGGAGTTCTGCACTTTATCTTTTATGAAGTGTGAAATGTCCTGATGAGAGATGAGCAACAAAGTTTGTCACAATATTTTGTGGTATTTTTTGTGGTTAGGGACGCACTGAAATGAAAATTTGGTCCGATATCTTTAGATGTTATGGCAGATAACTGATATTGACCGATATTTTATACGATATAGATATATCCCTAGAGCAAAAACAACCACAGCACTGACATGACTTCAGTTAAGCGATCCTGAACAACATGTTAACATCGATTCAATTTTACCTGTCGGAGTGATAACATAAAAAAAATGACTATACATTGATACCACTGTTGATGCCAACATGCTGTGCATCTCTCATTGTGCTAAGAGTGAAAACAGCTTCTTGTTTACTCAGGTTGTTGTCAGGTTAATGATGGTCGTGTCTGAGAACCACAGTTATAAAAGCTCCACAAACAAATACGGTTCTTAAAAAACTGGGTTTCTTCAGCACACCACTGGTGTAAAAAAAAATCATTTTTATCACTAAACCTCCGCTCAGTAACTGCCCTGAATCATATTTTTGAATTTTATAAAATTTTGCTGACTCTCTCTTGGAACCAACAGTGGGGGGAAAAAAATACAAAAACAACAATTTTGACATTGCTGTCAGGATTGGACTTTTTAGTTGTCAAGATAGATCAAAATTGTAATCCTGATGAGAATTTTTTTTTTCACAATAATGAGAAACATTATAATTAATGCCCATCCTCAGTTCATGGAACTTAGATCGATAGAACTTTGTAATTTTTTAATAAAAAATAACACCTTCAGGTATACTTTAGATAAATTGTAGCTTTTGAATTTGATTCATTACCCAAAACCAATGAAGTAGCAAATTTGAACTATTGTTAGCTGTAATTCTGGTAGAAATATTTGTTATTCACACTTTCTTTTTTTAAATTAACTGTACATTTTTTAAAATAAGTATTAGTACTGACAAAAGCTTCTTTTATGTGTGAAAATTATCTAATTTATTTTGACTATACATAAATTAGCAGGACTCCAGAGTGTGTCATGCAGCCAGAAACCAGTCATGGACTAAATCACTCCTTGTTTTTCCTCCATGATTATATTTGTAAGGTTTCCTACTTTTACTCATATCAATGCCAGAGAAAAAGGGCAGAGAAGTTTTGTTTTTTGGCAGCTTGATTGGGAATGTTAATGCCTTATATATTTATGTTGTAACTTTCTCCAGTTTCTGGCTGCCGTGAGGTACACCACCTGGGGTAAGATGCCAACAGTGGAAGAACATTGGCTTGAATGAGCAACTTGGCATTTTGTGAAACAATGACTGCCAACCTTTCGCTCTGTCTTGTTAATGAGCGCTACTTTTTACTTGTAGTACTTGGTAGATTGATTATAACAATTTTAAAATAGCTCCAGGATCTTTTGCTACGTCAACATTTTGTACAATTGCAGCTTTGTCCTGCTCGGCCAGTTCTGTTTGTTCAGCTGGATGTGGAACACTTTAAACATCCATCCATCCATCCATTTTCCTACACCCTTGTCCCTTAATGGGGTCGGGAGGTGCTGGTGCCTATCTCCAGCTAGCGTTCCGGGCGAGAGGCGGGGTTCGCCCTGGACAGGTCGCCAGTCTGTCGCAGGGCAACACAGAGACACGCACAGGACAAACAACCATGCACACACACACTCACACCTAGGGGCAATTTAGACAGACCAATTAACACTTTAAACATTGAATATTAAATCGCAACACAAACAGGGATTTTACAAATCATATATATGGAGAAACAAAACGTAGGGATGCCCGATGTACCGGCATTAACATCGGTATTGGTCAGTTTTAGTCCTTAACAACAGATGTTTATGTCCATCTAAATGCCGTTTGTGTTTCTGGTTGTCATGGTGACATCGTCTTGTGTTTAACTGGAGAGAGAAGCAATGTCAGAGGTGTTATTTATTTAATTGTGTCCACAGAATTGGGGAATGTATATATTGTAAATATCGGTTTTCAGCTACAATACAAATATTAATATCAGATATCTATATTGCCCAATATTTTCTGAGTCCCTAACTAAAAGGTAATTTTCTGCTGTTAACCTGTGATAATCTAGATTATATCTAGGCTATCATCTCATCTAGTGATAGCCTTGATGCTATGATTAGTAATTTAGTTAGCTTTAGCTTTTTAGCTAACTCTAGCTAAAACGCTGCTGTTAAAATTTTTGAGACACTCATATTTTTGTAGTGGAGCCTCTACAGGAAATGTTGGGACACAGCAGGGCAGTCGCACATTCCCATTGGTTAGCTAGACAATGTAGAACAATATTATAAATATCTATATAACCATAAAAACTGATGTCTAGGTTGTGCTTCTTAGTCCAACTAATAACACTGTCCTATTAGTTTGCCACTTAAACTTTTTCATTGCATTCTATGGCAAGATGTTTCCACCTGCGTTAATTCAAACGGGCCACAGAGAAACTTTAGGATTTTTTTTCATTTTGCAATCATTCTACTGTAATTTGCTGTGGTTTTATAACTCTAATGATCTACCAGCAGAAGGTGAAAGGTCAAAGTCGTTTGGTCTGTTCAGAGCCTATGGGTGCTAATTTGTCATATTTTGTAAGAGTCATCCAGACCAAGCGAGGATTAAAATTAAAACAATTAGTGATGGACAATATATCGGCACTAACATCGGTAACGGCCAATATTGGTCATTTTTTACCAAGCCTGTACTGGAACGATAAATAAAACTGGGTTGATATTAACAACCGATATTTATTTCTGTTAATATCTGATATTGAGATCAGTCATATCGGTCCATCCCTAAAAATAATGTAAAAGTATTTTACATTACTTTTAAACATAAAAGTATATATCATATAATGATTTTTAACACTCAAGCTAATTTCCTAACCCTAACATTTTTTTCCTCCCTTTTCAAACTGTAATTTGAAAACATGTCTCTGTTTTCGTTGGCTTAATCTTCATCCTTTTTTTCCCTATCAGTGTGAGTTTTGTGCAGCCCAGCACTACACGCTCCTCCCTAATCAGTACCACTTCTGGCGCCGGTGTTGCTAATTCAGCAGAAATAATGGGGTGCTGGAAAACAAAGAGTAGGGCGGTTTAAGGGGTTTAAGATGTGCTGGAGAGCCACTCGTAAATTAGCATGCCAGAGTGAAAAGAATTTTTCCCCCTGAGTGGAACTTTACCTCCTCTCCTTTTCTCTCAATTTTCTTTGGAAGGCCAGTTTTTTTTTTTTTTTTTTTTGGTTGTGAGGCGCAGGCTGGGTCTGTTTTCTCTGGCAAGTCACAAGTTTCCAGAGCAGCAGAAGAGAAAAACTGGATTTCAGCAGACGCCGAGTCAAGTGCTAAATCCTAACACAGCGCCATAAAATAAAAATATATATATATTTTTTTAAATCACCAAGCATAATTATCTGTAAAGTAGAAGACAGAGAGGAATACGAGTTTAGAGCTGAGGCTGTGGATGCTGCTGAGGCTCCAGGAGACTGGAGGTCCGACTCAGCCTGTGGAGCCAGTGGAAAAAAAACACAAAAAAGTTCAACTCTGCAGATTTAGGTTTGAATTCGCACTGAGGCGACCCAATCGCTGCGGACTTACTCCACTGTAAAACATCACAAACACAGCAGCAGCTTTGTTTCAATTACTTCTAAAGGGAGAGATCAGGTAGTTGATTGTTACTGTAATTACAGCCGCTGCCACAACAAAGGCCTGCATGACAAGACAGGAGGGGAGAAAAATAACCTGACTTTAGACAAAACTAGGAATGCACCGATCACACTTCACCTGGCTGATGCCAATATTCTGCAGGTTTGTAGATTAGAGTAGTTTCAAATAAAAAACGACCAAACAAAATGCAAGATTATTCCCATTTCTGCATTAAAGCCAAAGGTCCCTAAACCTTTTTGGCTTTTCTTCTGTGGAAAACTGGCTGATTCTGATCCCTGATTGGTGAATCTGTAGGAGGTCAATCCAACATTTCCAATGTCCACCTGACTAATTAGTGCATCTCTGGAAATGGAGCCAGTTTTGACCTGTAGGTAAAAAATGCTTTTGAAAAATCTGACAACTTCAATCTCTGGGTGATTGATCGGTGCATTTATGAAAAATCTGTCCATTTAGTTGTCAGGATGAATGATCAAAAAACTGAGACAACTGATCACCGAGTGATCTGTCAGTAATGACACATAAGAGATTTTTTTTTGTTGGTTATAGTAGTATTCAAGTTAACCTTGTATGAATATTGGTATCTTTAAACCATAACCATAGTAAAAATAAAAATAAGGGATTTTGTCGACACGACTCAATTCTGTGATTTCTTACTCTTTTCCTCTTTGTCCTACACTGAGCGCACAAAACATTCATGGTCATGAATGATAGAAACAAAGTTTCCACAGAAAACAGAAAAACAAACTTGACGAGGACTCACAGCTGAACTGTCCACTCCGGGATCGTGTCTGGAATTCGGCCCCTTTTCACCCGACCGCAGTCCACAAGTTCCCCAAAACACACGCAGGGAGGGGGGCAGGTTCCTGCGGGGGCCCCCGATCCGCGCTCCGGTCCCACAAACAGCAGGAGAAACGCAGCAAACCTCGCCAGACTGCGAGGCTGCGGACAGGACGGCATTTCTCTGCCACACGGGCGACGCAGCTCAGCGGGTTTTGTTTTTTAAAATCTTCGGATGCAGCCGATCCAAAGTGCGAAATCTTCAGTCAAAAATGAAACGAACCACCGTGTCCCCCCAAAAAACCAATCCTTTTATCCACCAGCTCGATGCTTATTTCCAGTCTCTTCCTCCTGTTCGGATCGAATCTGTGAGGAAGAAAAGCAAAAAGTTCCTTTCCAACTTTCCCATCCAGTGTGGAAAGTTTTTGGTGCCGCGCGCGTCGCCGCTTCTGTCGGGGCAACTGGTCCAGTTCGGATCCCCACAGCGCCGCACGAGCAAACAGCAGCGCTATGCGAGGGGCGGGGCCCGCAGGGGCGCATGGGAAATGGAGTCCGTTCAGCGGCTGGCTTCAAATCCAACGTAATAGGAGGAATTTCTCTACTTTTATTATTATATATATATATTTTTAACACAAGTTCCATCTGCCAGACAAAAAGAGAAAATTTACACCAAAACATGCTTGGAAACGATACGCATGTCTGACATTGATACCATCTTAATAATAATATTAATATTAATAATAATAATAATAATAATAATAATAATAATAATAATAATAATAATAATAATAGTCATATTTATTATTATTATGAGTATAAATTCTTGTATGTTCAGTTTATTTTTGAGCAGATAACTGTTTAAAAAGTATTCAAAATGTGTGTCCTCAAAGTGTTTACAATAGTTTGGTCCTAATGGCAAAATGTTTGGACTCCACTGCTATAGGCTACCTACTGTTAGCAGCCAAAGCAGATGGCGCCGTATTTCTCGTAGTAGAAGTTATTGAAACATTGAGGCAAACAGAAACTCTTCTCAGTTTCATTCAGTCTGGCTCTGCTTTAATGACTAAATCCTATTCTGTTAAATAAGAGTTTACTGAGACTTACTCAGTAAATGACTTTTTTTTCTTATGTTTTATAAACAGGGAAACCATGTTGGATTTAACGTCAAAAAAGAGAGAAATCAAAAACCTTTCAAGGCAAAATTTATACATCTGGGAAAATTTGTTTATTATTACAACTTGAACTTTGGAAATTGTAACTTTCTCAAAAAAATGGAAAAATCCGTTTATGGAAACAAAACAGCAAGTTGAAAATTTAAAGGAGATACTACTCTTGTTAAATGGAGAAGCTATTTTATCGCTATCACGATTCACATCTCATTAAAACCAAAATCTGATTTTGTTTAAAAAGGAAAGGAGAGTCAGACGGAGCCTCAGCCCCTCGATGCCTTTTAAGAACTTGTAACCTGTTCCCGTTACCCGTGGTAACAGCGTTCCAGTTAACAAAGGTCTTCAACGTGGCGACGCCCGTAAACATTGTTCACAGTCTTTCTCATGATCATTTTAAGCTTTACCTTCTATAGACACTTTTATTTTGTTCAAGTCATGTTGAAGGTGCTGCATGTGACATTGATTTTAGACATAATCTTACACCTGCTTTGTGAAATAAACATGTTCCCACCTCTGCTGCTGTTGATGCGAGGAGCGGCCATGTTGGATCTGAGGTCAGCCTAAAAAATCTTCTCAGACTCTTCAAGTGAGAATCTGACTTCAGACTCAGACATCAAAACTTTCCACTTTGCACCAGTATTTCTACACTGATGAATCATTTAAAAACTTCTCTATGACTCCAGTCTTGGTGTGACGTAAATGTATTACCATTTATAACGATGAAATCTGGAAGAATTTGGCAGAGTATTGAAGTTGTTTGTTTGTGTTTTGCTCCACGTTTTCTCTGTTTGCAGATAATGGCTCTCATTGTGGTTCCCAAAGCAAATGAAAGTGTCTTATGTCTCTTTCCAGGCTAAAAGACATCAATGCCTTCTCATCTGTTCATGGTTGTTTTTAAAATGTGATGTGCTACATCCTGATCTTTCAGCTTACTTTATGTTCTACCAAAGTAATGATTTGAATTGTTAGTGATTGGATATGGTTGTGGCACTTAAAATTTCAATTATCTTTCCAAAAACAATTTCTAATTCATGATTTATCAGTCATCCATGATGATTAAATATGTAAAAATGTTCTTTCTCCCCTTTTGCTACAGGGATAGTCGGGTTAGATCTAACAGGCTTCCTTATAGCCTGTTGGTTTACCAGGTTAAATAAAACATGAAAGACGAGTTGCAGCTGGACAAATAATGACCGTATTAGTTAGCTTTGGAGTTGTGAGTTGCATAAGCCACTTGTTAACAATGTTGACGTGCTGAAGTTCTGGTCCTAGAGCAAAAATTCTGCAGAGTCAGACGTTTAATTAAGCCTTTGGCTTCATCTACGGTTTGTCTGTGGTTTCTGCCTTACAGGATGGCAAACTTTCACATTTTAATTGCGCTCTTTGCCTTGGATGTGGTGTTGAGCCCAAAAGGAGTAAAGCTTTTGTCAGAAATGCCACAGAAAACCAGAAGTATTTACAGAAACAAGCGAGTTCTGCTTCACCTTCGGAAGTTTAACCCAAACTGAAGGGAGAAAGCGGCGCTCGTTGAGTAGTTTGCTGAAATAACAAACTAAATTTGACTATTTGTATCTGGTAAGGACAGAGGCTGGGTTTTTGTCCACTTCCTATCTTCACAGCATGCTGCAACGTTGCATGTTATACATAAAAAGCGTTAATTAGACAGAACCTTGCTGCAGAACAACAAACCAACCTCATTCACCTCAAAGGTAAAGTTGCCAATAAAGGATTGAATTAATATTCTGCTGTTGCCGGCCAGCTGATATCTTCTCATTTGCAAGTTAAAAGACGAGTGCGCTTTCCAAATTTCCACATAAAAAGGCCTTTTCATGTGATATTCATACTCAGGCAGATGTGTCGGTTCCCCTCGGGCGAAATGTAGAGCCGGTCGGTTCCTGTTGACCAAGGTTACGCTTTCACTGCCTCGACTACACAAACCTGCTGGCCGGTCAACCAACACACAGATGAAAGCAGCACTCTTTTAAATCCGCCAGTTTGGAAGAACAATTTCAATCTGAAATTGTTTAGTTTTTCAATTAGAGATCAATTATCACACTATGCGCTCAGCATGTCTCCACTTACTTAGTAATCATTTAATACGTTGCTGATGCTGGTTGCCAAGCGGCCGGCTTCTCATTTTACTGATTACAAGTGAAGTGTCCAAACGTTTCACCTCCTGGACCAAGAGGGGCAAAGTAATTGAGGGCCACAAAAAATAGATTTTTTCTTTTCAATAAAAATGCACAATTTTTTTCTGCGCAACTAACACAACATTATATTTGAATAAAATGAAGAATTATTTTTAATGTTTATTCTCAGCAACAAGAACAGTTTAGGAGTTGACAACATTTTTTCTTTAATTAGTGAAGTTCACTAGTAAAAGCCACTGAATATCTGTGGTCCTGTTTACTATGAAATGTAATTAAAAATGGTTACCATGGTTAATAAAAGATGACCATGACTACTTTGGGTTGTACTTTCCATGTTTAGACTTTCATTTGTATCATTTTTGAAAGGCAGTAAAAAATTAACTTTTTTAACTCTGTCAGCCTCCAACATTAAGCTGCTGAAAAAAACAAGTTTGTGCTGTTTTTGTATTGTGATCAAAGGCCACACAAAATCTCTTTGTGGGCCACAAATGGCCCCCAGGCCGCATTTCAGACACCTCTTGTTTAAAGTTCCAGGGGTGTCACTTTAAACCAGCATTAAAAATGCAGTCTAAGCTGTTGCCAGAGGTTTTATAAAGCAGGCTTGATCAAAAAAAACAAATAAAACTGTTTACTTAGATTAAAAATTTGTTCCTATTGTCAGAATTCCATGGTAACGGCTTAGTACACCAATGAAAACACCAGAGACTGGTGGACACAATCAGAATGCAGTCTGATGTTATGCTCATGAAATGTTGAGTTGAACAAAAAAATAAAATGTCAAACTTTCTATTCTGGAAAAAGTCATAATATAGAGCGTATGAGACATGATTTAACAAATGACATGGCTTCTGATTGATGAAGCCATGAACTCTGCTCTCTAATGTAGCAAGTCCACCATGATTCAGAAGGCTAAAATTAAGGTAGTGGACTAGTCAAAGTTTGGAGTTAAGAGGTTATTCATTCTCCTGTCTTTCATAAACATCCTGACTAGGAACCCCCCTCAAAAAATGCATCAACTAACATAATTTAGTACATTTAACATATTTTATGGGATCATGAATAAACAGCCTTGTTGTTTTCTGCCCAAACTGCCTGGAGGTGTGAAACTTACCTTTGGGCCAGTTGACCACTCATTTGTATTTGATTGAGGACAAATGGTGTCAAAGTAAACTGTGGACACACACACACACACACACACACACACACACACACACCACACTCACTTTGCGGTGAAAATGTCGGAGCCATTTATTTGTGTGAATAAATGATCCACAAGTTTGGAAATGGTACCAGATGTTCTCATTTGAAGAATCTCCGTTTAATTAAAAATTTCCCTGTGATGTTTTGACAAAATGCTCTTCAGGCATCTGACAATACTGATCAAAGATTCTCTAGTGGCCAAACGCAGCAGGAAGCATTTTCCCCCCGACTCTGTTTCCTGCTGCCTTTACTCTTTTTTAATTAAACCGTGTCAATAAATTTGATTGAGCTCAAAGGAAAGTGGGCTGCTGAAACACATCGATCGGCTGTTTATGGGGGAAAGTAAATGATGTCAGTCTTGCTTTTCTATGAACTATGAAAATTGTCTCTGCATATTACAGTTGTGGTATTAAAATAATGATGTAGTCTGACACCAGAACCCTTTGTCATAAGAATAATTAATTTAATTATATGGGGATTTTATCCAAGGGAAACACCATCACCACACATCAACTCAATGAAACCATGAACTTCAACTATAACATAATTTTTTTGTATTGTAGTTTATTATAATTACATATTATGGCGCATAGTCTGACTATAATTACTTCATCTGACCAGAAAGTTTCATTTTAAAGGGTGAAAGGGACAAAAACTGAACTTGCAGACTGAACAGCAGCTGTTCAGTCCCCTTTAATCAAACTCCGGTTCGTTTTTCTAGAAAGTCCATTTCTTTGGTGAGGTGGGACTCTGAACAAACTCTGATCCACCTAAAAACCTCGATCTCGGTCCAGATGAAGTGAACTCTGATGCGGTTCGAATGCGTATGTGAATGCCAAAACCAGGATGTGGACTATGGTGCAGGGCATTCTGTGTATTTACACAGAATGTAAATACACACCATAGGATGTGGACTATGGTGCAGGGCATTCTGTGTAAATACACAGAATGCCCTGCACCATAGTCCACATCCTGGTTTTCCTGTATTTCTGTATGACTAAGTTCTGTAAGGGGTATAAATGTTCATACTCCTTGATCAAAAGTAGGAATAAAAAACTGTGAAGAATAATTGCCCCAGGACTGATCCCTGAGGAAGATCAATTTTTAAAAAAAATTAAATAGTTGAAAAATGTTCAAATTTCACATGTAATTTAACTTAATTGTATATTTTAATCTTTTTATTGCAACCAACCACTATTCATTTTGGTTCTGATCTCTGTTTCAGCCAGTTGATTTTTATCAACTATGATAGAACACAAACTGAAATAACTTAAATTATTTCCAGCTGGTAAATATTATTTCCTGGAGTCAGATAAACATATTTCTTTGAGGTAGAGTTTGAGTTTACAGAAAAGTTCATGATTGTCTACAAACTGGTTCATGGTTACCCTGACGCTGTCTTCGGTCGATTGGACCATTCATAACCCAAAGAGTCCAGTACGAAACAACAGAAATAAATCTGCAATGGTTGTTACCAACAAGAACTGCTGGCATTGTCAGGCTCTCTGTTTCAACGTTAACGTTTCAGGGTTGTGTTTATTTATGCGTCCCAAAGTGCAGCCCACACTGTGAACATTACCATACCTAAATAGGTGTGACATTTTCATCACAGTTCTTCCTGAGCTGGAGGCAGTAAATACCCATGATTACAGGGAGAGTCTGTTAACCTGGAACTGATTACAAGGATAAAAACTAGTGGAAAGTAGATGTAAGGCGTTTGCTTTCGAATATTAGGACTGTTGATGTTACCTCTTCATAATGTTTTGTGTGGACTGTTTATCAATTCATGGTTAGTAAAGCAGGCGGAGAATCCGTGCTTTCTGAAAATTACCAAGGGGAATCCCTAACAGCTGAAAAAGGCGCAACGCTTAACCTGGCGGCGGGGCTAGCAAAGCATGGCGGGCCGCCATGCTTATAATACACTGGGGGAAACCCTGCACATTAACTACTGATTTTGTGAAGTGCTGTTTCATTTTATAACGTCGGTTATACTTTGTAACAGTAGACAATGAATCTAGGATGTTACTACAGCTAATGGGAATCATTAGCCTGATCATTGTCTTCCTGTGCTATTCCACTTCATTCAAATCAGTGGACAGAAGGAGAATTTGTGAATGATGACATGGATTTCTGTGCTGTTTTACAAATGTAGTCTGTCTCTAGTTTTAGCAATGGCAGCGGAGGAAGTGAGCAGATTCCTTCCAAATACTGCTCAGCACGTCTCTCTTCGCAGTAGAGGATGGTTGTTTACAGCTCACACAACTTCTGGAAAGCTGTATAGAGTCGAACTGGGCAGTTACACACGTCACAGCCAAACGTTAGTGATTGGGTAAAATCTAAAACCTCAACAGACTCCATTCCTTCACTAAGCAATTGTTTCTCAGCAGCCCAGACCCTGTTTACGAAAAGTAGCGTAGAACAACGGGCTGGTTTTAACCAGGCTAGAAATTTGTATGTACTACAATTTTTTTCCAAATGTAAAATACACAGAAATAAAATATGTATGATTTTAGTATTTGTTCAAGGTTTTCATGCCACTAGTGACCTTTATTCAACAGTAGCTGGATAGAAGGAAGAGTGAAGAGAGAAGGGGAAAAGATGCAGCAAATAGCCCGGGGCTGGGCTGTAGCCTCTGCTGCTCCTGCTCTACCACCATGAGAGCTTTTCCAGTTAGAACCAGATGTTTCCATACACATTTTTCTCTCACTGTCCTAAGTTAAATCTGTTCTTTTCTAGTTTTAGCTTAGTTAGAATGGCCAAAATTATTTCTATTTGCTGAATTCCAGAAAATGTAGCAAAAACATTTTTTAGAATTTTTTTGTAACTTTCCTCAAATTCAAAAGTTTGCTGTCTTTTGAAGTCCATGACATGAGTCAAACCTTTTGGATTTTCTTCCACAAGCTTCAAGAAAAGTTTGGTTTGATTGAACCTTAAGATAATAATAATAATAAAAAAGAAAAAAGTATTTTTATTTAGTGTATGTAAATATCTGGCTTCAACTGTAACTCCGTAATGCATTTCCTCCCAATTTGACAACCAACGATTTAAAGTAATTTTCTATAATCAGTTTTGAAGTGATTTTCCATCTTTCTGTCACGCATTGGTGTTTTGGTTTATTTTATCAACCTAAGAAAATAGAGCACTTATATACGACTAGGTGGTTAAGTTACGGTCAAGTACAACAACATTTACCCAAAGAAAAAACTCAACAGGTTCAGTGAATTCTTACTTCTGGTTCAAAAAGCGACTGAAAGCTGAGATGTTTGGGCGAATATTCTCATTTATTTTAGCGGAGTCCTTGGAAAACGCCTGAGCACACATAGCTGTTCCTCTCCTATCCCCCTCCTGCTCCCCTTTCAGTGTTTGTACTGGCAAAGCTGTACACCTGGAGCAAAGCATGCTGGGTAGTCATTTTTCAACACTGCTGCTATTTCGAGCATAATGTCTGGCGGCGGGCCACGTGCAGCATTAGCGGCTCCGCTACATTTCTACCGACGTCTCTGGCGGTTCTCCACGACAGGCTCCGAAGAGGCTCCGGCGAAGTCAGCGGGCCGATGACGAACTTCGCAGGCTCGCTGTAAACTCACTGGAGGTAAAGTCGGCTAATGTGTCGAAGGCTACAGGAGGTGTTTCACAGCCAGAAACACATCTATCAAGCAGGCGCCGCCGTGACCAAACAAATCTGCAGCGGCTAGAAAAAAAAATGATTTGACCAGGGGAGGAATGTGAGGGCTGAGGCAGCTTCATGGCTGCTGTGTGCTGTGGAGATGTGCAAGGCATGACAGGACCGTTGGAGACGACTCTCCAGCAGACTACAGTGGAAAAAAACACTGCAGTGAAGGCTTTTTCAAGTTTTTTTTTTTAAAAGAAGGAAATTAGTCACTTGAATTGAGAATGGCTCTAATTTTCTTGGCCACAACGAAGCAATCAGCCCATCAATGAGGAGAGTTTGGTCAGATTCTCCCATCTGTTCTCCAAAAAAATCTTCCAGGAATTCAAACAAACTCAACAAATCGGTCCAAACAAAATACCTCAAGGTCATAATCACTCGTAGTTCATAAGACTTGATTGGCCCAAATCTTTAGAGGTACTGTAGATGGAAAGGCTGAAGTTCCACCGAAAAACACAGAAATCTTGAGATTTATCTCAGGCATTTTCAAGAAAAACCATGGAAAAATGTTTTTTTCATGTTTTTTGATAGAAATTTTCTGATATTGTCAAAATGTCTCCTTTTTTCAAGCAAATTTTCAACTTTTCAAACTCAGAAAATGTTCTTATTTTTTCTACAAAATTTCCAGGATTTTCTGGCTGAGATTTCCTCTTCCTTTCATTTCCCTACCTACAATGGTTGTATAGTAGAAATTGGTAAAAAAAAATAGAGTATCTGCAGGAAATTGCCGTGTTTCCATTAAGCAAATTTATTTTGGAATTTATGTAAACGCAGCTTGTAGCTAAGTTTCCGTTTGATTGTTAAGCGAACTATTAAATGTCTCACAGACACCAGTGGATGGAAGCGTTCGCTACATCAGAACTTACTCAACAAATGTGTTTCCATCTCATTAACGCCTTTTCAGAAAAGGCTAAAATAACCTCAAGCTAGCGTAAAAACTTTTTTTTTTTTTTCAAAACTGAAGAAAATTATCTCAAATTTTGTAGTTTCCATCAACCTTTTCCAATGTGATGCTTCAAAATGCACTTTGGTAAAAATGTTGATGAAAACATGGCTAATGTTACTCCTCCGTTAACAGCTCTTCAGTCTCAGCTTTCTGCTGAAGGTGCTTGTCTGTGTTCTAGGTAAGGTGTTTGGACTGTACAGCGATAAGGTTCATTCCAGGTGCAAAACCATATTCTTCTCAAACTCCTCAGCCAACACAGCAGCATTGAAGCATCAGAACAGAGCGTCTGTTGTGAAGGCCGAACCTGTGTGGGGCTGATGTGGACGAGCGGTTGAGAGCCTTCAGAGTGGCCCCGTGTGAAGGTCTGCGTTGTGCGGCTGCAGCCCATTACAAGGCTGAGGGCCCGACACAAAATGGTCGCTGTGCGAACAGGTCAGCGGGGATAAATGGGTTCAGTGTGCGCAGCTCAGTCAGGATGACTGCCTCTTGTAATTAATGGGACGACTGACTTTGGCATGGAGTGTGGCAGCCATATGACTGGTCAACATGTACCACTTTGCCCCATAACGCCAAGCTCTCTAAGAAATCATGCATGAAAACCGAACAACAGCTTCGACTTCAGGCAGGCTACTCATCCTAGACTTCATTTACTCCTGACATCGGTGTGAAGGGAGCTTTTGTCTCCTAATATTGGAATCATTACACACATCAATGCAAGTTAGCTAAATATGAAAAGCAGCTACAAGAAGAAAAACCTCAGCAGAACCATCCAGCAATTGTTCAAGGACGTAGGGACTCCAGCCTGGGGATCGTATTGATTGTAATTATTTTTCACCCTGAGTTGATATTGTTGCTAATTTGACACTCAATTGTCCCAAATTCGTTAGCGGTTGGTAGCCTGACATGCTTTTCATCTGATAATCCAGCAGCACGCAAACACTCTGACCAGGCAGGTCAGTTCAGTTCAATATCCAATTTCACTTTCAAATCAACCTTCTGCTGTTTCCTTCCACCAACCTTTACCACACATATCAATACTGCTCACTTTAATTAGCGATATTGAGCCAATGAGTGATCACACTACCCTCGGATTGATCTATAGCAGTCATTTTTGTCAAACTTTCCATTTTAAAAATATAAATTTGTACCACAAATAAATGATTGGACCAGTAATATTGTGACTTTTTAAGAATAAAGAATAAGTACCTCAATAAGTAATGTGAGATTACATTCAAATATTTGTGTTTCAGAACACATTTATTACCAGTTTTAATCTTATCATTTCAAAAAGTTCTGTCTTTTAATATGATGGCATATCAGAGATTTTGAAATTAATCTCTAGAGAAAAAAGATAGTAGCTTCAAAAGTTGAATATTTTCTAGAAAAAAGAAAAAACTCTAAAGATAGAGACTCTTTCAAGGCAAAATGTTTTCAGCTTTTGAAACTCAGGAATGCCCAAGTTTTTTTTCTAGAAAACCTTTGAGATTAATATCTCAAAGGTTTTATTTTTGATAGAAATTTACACTGCCTTTTATTTCATTATCTGCAGTGGCTCTAAAACATTGTAGACCTTTCAAAGTGCCGTGTCTTTCTCTATCAGCAACTATCACCCAGAGATTCTTCAGTATTTAGTTTTTGCATTATGAAAAGCTTTTTGATTCTGGTCACCGGTTTCTGCACCAGGAGTTGGCATTAAGGACCATGACAGTTCATCCAAATACTCTAATACCTTACCAGGCCAAGAATACACCAGTAAGTACAACAGTTAAGAACCACCATCATCAATGAATATTTGAAATGCACAAGAACTTTATACCTCCTCTGAGAACACTCATAACTTCCTGTTCTAATAGTTCAAACTAGCCACCCTAATCTTGGCCTGACCCAGTTTTCTGGCCGATTACTGATTCTTGTCTAAAATGTTGCTAAATATAGCAAGAAAGTCAATGAGTTAACAACATAACGGCCATCATAACTGTACACAGCTTTGATTTCTTTAGGAATTTAAACTGCTGTTTCACGTTGAACACCTGAAAATTCTTTCATTTCAGCTTTCATGTCACGAGAATTTAATCTACGGTTTCAAGTTTGTTGTTTTTTACCTCTCATCAATGCTATTTTTTGTTAACATCTGGTTTTAAAATTCAAAAGGGGCGGCTTACGCTCACATTCTCACCTTCGCTACGCCTCCCACCGAGAAGAATCGGTGGCTTTAGAGGACATCTGTTAAAACAGTGAGGAGGAAGAAGTGGGGTAGGTAAGACTACTTTTAGATATTTACATTGGTTAGAAATTTTTTGGGCTACATCCTGGATGGGGTCACTTGTAAAAAGTTAGGAAAGATAAGAGTGAAAATGAAAAAATGAAATTCAAAGGATAACCGAAACCAACATCACACACGTTTGAGCTCCAGCGGCCTGTTAACTAACAGCCTCAGGCCCAAACTGATCATTATGACCTGTTAGGGAAAAGTCAACAAACAATCAAAAATGTGTGCGGGTCAGCGGACCCGCTGGTCCGAGCTGAAAACCCAACAACCTCTGGCATGGTAACAATGTCAGGACTGTGTGTGACGAGTCATTACATTTGCATTTCAAAGCGCGGCGGGTAGATGAAACCTCTCGGCTGCCGGGTCACTGACGGGTCACCGTGAGGTGAGGTCACAATTGAAATCAAGGCACGGTTAACAAGTCACTCATTTTTGCATAGAACAGAGGAAGTAAGGCCTGTCTGGTGGAAGAAAGCTGAGCGAGAGTCGGCAGGGGAGACGGCTTGTTTTCAGTTTCATTGGGACTTTTTAGAGTTAAAAACTGGGACACATGACACACATTTGATTCGACTTTTACAATGCCTCCCTAAAGTATTACTAACCTTTGAACTTCCTGTTTAATCACTTTACAGCTACAAACATAAATGAGCATATTTATTGTGATAAACCAACACATGACAGTTCATAGGCATAAAAGTGAGAGGAAAGACATGCATGTTTCTCAAAATGGTTTACAAGGTAAACATTTCGAAGCATATCCAGTGAGGTGGATTTTCACAGAAAGCCCTGTGGAAACTGACAGGTTTTCATTCAGGACATTTGCAGATGTGATCATACTGAGTATATCAGATATAAAATGATGACGCCAGAAACTTTATACCTACCATGGGTCAGTTTGTACCTTGTAGACATTTGGTACCTGCCAGTAGGACAGTTAAAGTAAAGTCAGTTAGGTAAAGTCATGGGATGTGGGGCCACTTTGTACCCACTAAGTGGACATTATGAACATCTGAGGTGGACATTTTGCAGCTATCTAACAGGTGTGTTCAGGTTATCTCCTGATCTTCACATTTAGTCTGCTGTCTACAGTAACTAGAGTTTCTATTGGCAACACAAAGTACCATCCCCCATGGAACGTTCTGTAGCAACATCATAAATATTTTTTTCTTCCACCTGATGGAAGCTATTGTCTCCATCTGGTCCAGTTTTCTGTCAGCAAATATTTCTCTCTGTAAGTAATTTAACTTTCATCCCAATGAAACAGATATATGCTATGGTTTGTACCTGTAAGACCTGATAAGTTAGGATGAACTGTGGAGCCCCAGTGCGTAGTGCTGTATGTAGGTCAAAAAGTCAGTTTTGGTCTCAATGATGGCATTTTCTCATTTTTGTTGTGGGGAGGAAATTTAAAAGAAGACTATGTTTTGTTTCCTTCCACCTCACAATTATTTACTACTTTGTGTAAATCGGATCCAGAAAATCCCAATGTGCTTGTAATGTAAAAATAATAAATAAAAATGAACCAAAAATAGAAATGATCAATTTCAGTTTAGTTCTTAAAAAAAAAAAAAACGTCATTAGGAAAATAAACTTGAAAGTAATTTACAAGCAAATCATCATCATCAGTGTTGGTGGTTCCAGCTCTGCCTGGTGAGGAACAGGACAGGAGGGGGATGAAGAATCTTCAGAACTCCACCCCCTCCACCAAACCTTTGTCCTCCACAACCCCCCCGTTGCTCATCTCATCAATGTTTGCCCTCCACCTCTCACCTCCTCTGTTCTCCATCCTGACCTTATGTTTGCTAACCAACAATGAGCGTCACTCTCACTCAGCTTGAGCTTATTGTTTCTGGATAAGGTGTTTCCATCTCCGTCAAGGACTACATCTCTTTTCTATGCATGGATAAACTAAAGTATTAACATTAAGCAACCATAAAATCTTAAAGAAGTTTTCCTTAACTCATCAGTCTCTGTGGCTCATTTGGTGCCATGGAAATATTTCCATCCACCTTAAATGGGAACCATGAGGGTTGTTGACGTCACCCTGGATTGTTTTGATATCAATAAAAAAAAACAATTTGTCAAAATCAATTTGTTAAATAATTATTTATGTTTCTGGTTCCAACAATATCTAAAGGAAATATTTTTTTCTTCAGCTCTGTTCTTCTCTGGCTGGTTTCTCATCAGGAGACTTTTTCCTGTGTTCCATACTCAATACTTAGCGCCGCTTACAGGTCCAGGGGAGTAAAAATGCATTTCAGTGTTATTGTGTGGATGAAAGCAATTCTAGAAATGCTGATGTTTTTGGAGCCAACAATCCATTTTAGGGGTCTTACAAAGATTTTAATTTTACAACATGATGTCACGCAATTAATAAATTGTAAAATGTTACAAGACATTTAATCTTAAGGCAACAAGGTGAAGGCAGCAGACAGAAGGGGAATAAAATTGAGTTGTCTGCCACCAGACGTTTCTTTAAATTAATTAATGGTTTAAATTCAAATGTTTTTTTATTTTATTTTATAGTGTGTTATTAAAATAATGTGATTACTATGATGTGAAAAATTATTTTTCTATTTTTTCTATTACAGAATCACAGACACCTTTTTAAATATGTCACACTCATTTTAGTTTCAGACAATGATATTAAACAGTTGTTGTCACATGATCATTTCATTCATCTAAACCAACGAGGCACAATGTGAAAAACCATTTCCTCATAAACATAATGACTCCTTGAGTCGCCTTTGGCTACAGTAGTCACCATCAAGCGTTTGCAATAACAGCTGATGAGTATTTTATACGACTCTGGAGGAATTATGACCCACATTCAGCCACAGGTGACGGGTTATAGGCATGAAATATCTGTTTAGGGTTATAATACCGTTATGAGCCGTTGGTGTGTTGACTTTTACTCTCATTTATGTTTCTGTTTGGATTGTTTCTTATCATTTTATCTTCTTATATCTTACCGTTTTGGTTGATCTCCACCATTTGCCTCTCCCTACTCCTTTCCCCAGCTGCATCCACTCACCTGTAATTAGCTCCTCTGTTTCCTTATGTCATTTGTTAGTTTCCTTCTTGTTTTTGAGTCCTGAACTCGGAACTTATAGTAAATACTGCTTTTTCACAGAGGGTCGTGTGATAGGTTCGTGTGCTATAACTGTCCAAAAAGAAAACATCCATAGAACACAAGTGCAAATACTAAGGCACAACATGAAAACATCTCTCAGGAGGAGGCCTGCTGCAGGTGTTGAAGGTGTCATAAAGGCCACAGCTGTTGAGTGTCTCCTTTCTTTAGATGATGGGGGTAAGGAGGGGGGACTGGGGTGAAAAGGCGACTCTCCTTCCAGCTGCAGCTCCTCTGACCCAAACAGTCTCAGTCTCAACATGGAGGTGTGGCCTCTCACTCACTCACTCACTCTCTCACACACACACACACACACACAACACACACACACACACACACACACACACACACACACACACACACACACACACACACACACACACACACACACACACACACACACACACACACACACACACACACATGGCCCTTTAAAATGGCTGAACCAAGGCAGATAATGCCCTCTAGAGGTAGAGGTTATAATGTTGCTGTCCAGTCATGGAAAAACAAGAGATGAGCCCTTAAATAATAACTTGGAGTCTTGTGTTTTATTCCTGTCTGGTTAATTAAAGACAAAAAACAAAAAATAACTTTGTTTTTCTCATTGAACAAAGAATATCAGCAACTCACTAAAGCCCTACCTGCTAGTTTTCCCCCTTTTAATGGAAATAACTTATCTTAGCCATCTTACAGTGTGTGAAAAAACCCATTAGCAAATGAGTACTTCCTAAAATCAAATTATATTATAATTTCTTTCACATTGATGTAATTTGGCATTATACATGTAAAAACTGCTTTGATTTAATGATAAAATACTTAACACAAATGTTATTGAATGTTCTATTAATGTGAACATTAGGAGTCTAGAGGGCCACATAAATAGCTGTGGTGGGCTGTGTTCGGCCCACGGGCCATGAGTTTGACATGTCGTTTACATCTTTAAAAAAAATCTTGTCAAATATAAAACAGATTATTTTTTTATTTTTACCTAGTGAATATTTTCTTTCCTTTCCACCAAACCTTACTGTCTGATGGTCGGATGCAGGAGACGGGTTGTTTTTAGCAGATGTGACGGGTTGACATCCAGGGTGACAGAGTGAACTGCTCAGTCTGAAGAGGACGGCTCAACACCGAGCACAACCATTCAGACACCTAAAATACAAAAGTTGAATTTCCTTTCTACAGTTTATTTTAGGTTGTTTGACTTTGTTTTAAAAAAATGTTTTTAAAACCAAAGACTATTGAACTAAGTCTTAAACCCCACCCTGTCAAGGAAGGCAGGAAAAAAAACAAAAAACAGTCATGTGACCTTTATAGGAAGTCTACTCCAACGCCCTCTACTGGTTGAAAATATTAGTTTTAGTTGTGTGAAGTTTACTCGTTTTTTTCTCCTTTGCTTCGTTGAAAGGAAAAACGAAAACATCTGAAATATCCATTCATATATTTATGCTCAGACTTTTACTAATTAAAGTGAATAAACTAATTATATTTTTCTTTCATTTACATGACATTTCTTAGGGATTATATCTTATATTTGAACTCAATTTGTAAAATAGTTGACTTGAATCCAGAATGCCAGATCATGAGGAAATTGAAAAAATTGAACTGAACTCAAAACCAGACATTCAGATGTCAGTGTTTGTTATTTCCTTCAATAGTTACATCCAAAGATGTTTTAGAAACGATTTCAATATGGATTTTAAAATTAGGTTTGGAGTCTCAGCTCGTCCCCAGAGTCATGTCAAAGGTTATCCATTGGTTTTTTATATCATGTTAGGAAATATTTGTTGTGATTTTTGTCTGTTCCTGCCAACCAGAGGTACGTAGAGTTAGCATCAAAAATGTTAATTATTTAAGAGTAGAACTATTTTCAACATAATTTTTTTGTAGGAACATATGAAACTAATATTTACAGAAGGTAAAATAATCAATCTATGTGTTAAAGCTGGATAAAGTACTTCCAATGACAATGTCCACCGTTTACTGTATCCAGATCACCACTCAACTCCAGGTGTGTGTCCTGGCCTGGTGCATCTTGGTCTAAATATGTTTGTTCTTCATCAGTGAAGAACAAACTGATGAAGAACATCAAACATTAGCTTGATGTTTGAGTGGGAATCTTTGCTCCAGATTCTCAGTGGGTAGAGAATCCACAACGACTAGAGATGCTTCATGATGATAGTCAAGTAAAGGTAAACAGTTTGGTGCAGTAAGACTAAGAAATGTTTTCTAAAAAGTTACTCAAGTGAATGTAACTACTTACCGTCCACCTCTGCTGCCAAGTCCCATGATGCACCACTGCTCTGCCCCGCCCACCTCTGCTGATTGCTTTCACCTGTTCTGCTACCTATATAAACTCCTGGTTTCCACTCACTCTGTGAGTTTGTCTGTTGTCAACCTTTGACTAGACCATGTTTGTGTCTGACCAGTTTCCTGTCCAGTCACCCTCACCTTTTAGAGTTTCCCTGCTGCACCTCCAAACCCTCTCCATGTGGACCCTGGTTTGGGCCTCACCGCCTGTCCTTGTGCCCAGCCTTAGTACCTTTACCACAAGTTTACCTCTTGTTTCTGTCTACCTGCTGTCAGAAAATGGGAAAAAGCCACTAGATCCAGCCAAAGACAATTATTGTTTTTAAAGTCAAAATAACAAAGCAATAAAATCAGACAAAAATTATTTAGATCTACAAGATCTTCAAACAGAAGATTGTAGCAGAAGGACTTAGTCAGAATCAGCAGCAGCCTCATAAATTGCTAAATACTTTACTTTGGTTCATTTTGTCCTTTAAAACATATATTAAATATCCAGACATGTTAGGACATATCTGGATATTGTGAACATTGTGTGTCCTAATTCTTACACATGTCTGAACCTTGTGTTAGTGTGTTTAAAAAACATAGTAACACAGGTTAGTGTGTTTTTTAAACATCTAGGACTCTTCTCTCACTTTCTGGCTATTGATGATGATTTTATAAAAGCAGCTGAAATATTATAATCCTACATGTACATATATATAAAACCTGAAGTGAATCATTGTTGCCTCTCAGACCGGTGAGTCCATTCTAACCCGAACCCTGCTGTGGCGGATTCAGCCTCTGTTCTGTATAGAAACTGAATTTTGGTGTCAACCGTGAACTTGATGTTTTTATCACATCCAGGTCTGTTGACAGGTTCATGTGATGTCCATGAGAGACCCTTTTAAAACTGTTTATTATATTTAATATTTGCTCTGTGCGTCCCCCTCTGAGCCTCAGCAGCTTGACCCTGTCAAAAGTTTCTGTTTTTAAGCCTCTAGAATCGGAGAGGCCATGTTTGTGTTTCCAGTCTCCATCAGCAGATCTCAGCGTTACAGGTTCCAACAGCGATGGTCACATGAAACCATGCAAAACACAACACATGTCTATCCTGAGGTGGAAACAAACACCTGACCCGGCACTGGGAATGTGTTTAAAGACAAAGCAAAAGCAGGTGGGTGATTCTTTTATGAACTGGGTAGGGAACTTTTCCTCATTTATCACACTACAACCACAAACTTTACTGAATTTGATCAAGACTTTATACCTCTGCTCCAGTCTTATGCATCCTCAAACAAGTTTTCTACAAGGATTTCCCATTGTTTAGCTCCGTCTTATCATGTTTCACCCCAGTGACCGGCTTTTTTGATGATATACAGAATTTTCCTTGATAGTCAGGCTTTTGCATCTAGGCCAAAGGTTCCATTTTTAATGGCTTGTGGCAAAATTTTTCTTTTTGCTGTTCTTTGATAAAAAGCCAGAGTTTGGAAGTCCACAGCTGATAGTTTCCCTCTAGCTGCACCTGAGCTGATTTGCCATTGGTCTCTCTGCTGCTTCCCCTGATAGTCTGTTAGACTCAGTTCTGCTGGGGAATGAAATTGCAACATTTGTTCCATTTCCAGCTCCTGCGGTTCACTTTCACATTGTGCTGTGTCAAACAAACCAAATCTTTTGAAAAACCTGTTTCCCTCCACATCTGTGGTGGCGCTGCACCAAGAACCACTCAAGGAAACAACACAAAAAACTCTGAAGAAGACACTGAACACAGCTTACTTCTTTATGAAACGCAAACCAAAATGGAGTGACATCAGATTTTAGCAGTTGTAGGATTTCTTTTTTGTCTTTAGTGAAAGTCCACAATCTATTTAGCTTGTACTAGACTTCAGTGTTTGCTTTGGTTGTATTTACCCATAATGCCTTATTCTGTTACCTGGTTTTGATGTAGTTTTCAGGTCCCTTGGTGTTCACATATGCATTTGAACAGCACTACAGTTCATTTCAACCAGACCCAGACGGAGGTTTCTATGAGGACCAGAGTTTGCTTTTTTGGTCTGCATCAGAGTTTGATTGGACGTTCACACCTGCCCATATGAACCAAACTTCATAGGCATACAAACTGGAGCTGGTTAAAGCGGAGTGAACAGAGCTGCTCTCCTTGCCTTGCCCAGATTACTTAGAGACTACAGCTGTCTCTAAGTACTAGCTGTCTCTTACCCTTTCAGATGCTCTGCGAGTTGTCCACTTTTGTTCCTTTCAGGTCAGTTTGTGGTGTAACTGATCCTGGTTGGTCTGTATGAACTTGTGTTTTTCCTATATCTTGTGTTGTAGCGTGGGTGACCATGTGAAGAACTGGACACACAGGTAAATGAGGTCAATCCCTCTCTATTCATTTCCTATGGGACTCGCGCGGTCGCCTTCATCATTACTTGGACTGAGAGTCAGTAACACCAGCACCAGTTAGACTTTGTTTACTAGGTCCACTGGATTTCATTGAGGAGTAGCAGAGTGAAGGGGACTGAATACAAACACACACAACTCTTCTCAGATTTTAATGAGTAAAACAAACATCTATATTTTTCACAGTTGTTATATGTGTTGGTCTTTTGTATGTTTTTTGGAATTTTGATTAACTTATTTTTCAGAGTCAGAATTGAGTAGATTAAATTGATTTGGAGCTCATGAGAGCGTAAAGTTTGAAGTTCTGTAAGACGTGAGGTGAGGACTTCCACAAGTCAAATTTGTCTTCTTGTCACATTCCACAGATTCGTCGTCAGTTTCGGTATTCGTAGACTTTGGTCCGTGGCTTTATTCTACTCCTCAATACAACTTTAAGAATGTTTCTCTCTGCAACAATGTGTCAGTCTGCTGCAGTCAGATAGGCAACCGCTACGACGCATGGATACATGCAGGACATCATAGTTATCAGCCTGCAGCAGCCTGCAGGCTGACAGATATTCATCAGACAAGGTCAAGACCAACAGCTTGGTCAGCTGCTAAAAACAATCACACAGTGACAAAATGCTGGAATTTCTGACTGATCACAATGATGCCACTGTTAAAGATGTTTGATTTCCTTTTAGAGGTTTTCACCAGAGCCACTGAAAAGTGAAAGTCTTCACACCCATTTTGTCACAACACAACTACAAACTTTATTGTACTTTTTTATGGTGCCGGATGACGGGCCGGCACAAACCAGTACAGATAATAAAGTGGCAAGGAAATTATGAATGGTTTTAAAGAAAAACAAACTAAAAGCTTCAAAATGAAATCTGAAAATGTGTCATGAATTTGAATTTTATTTAGAATCTGATACTTCTAAAAAGAAAAAGAAAAACACTGACTGGGGGAGAGGTTTACTTTCCAACAGGACAACAGCCCTACACATGCAGGCAGAACTACAATAGATGGTGTAGAATAGATCAACGCATATCCATGTGTTAGAATGACCCAGTCAAAGTATACACCCAAATCCAATTGTAACCCTATTTCCCTTCAACTTTGTTTGCATTATGTTTCATATTAAATCTACATCGTCTGGCTTTACGTTTACGTTAAGAAGAAAAGGTGAAAGCGTTCAGAAAATAAAAACGTTTGTGTTTACAGTGAGAATAAAAAGTTTTCCGGACTTCTCAGTAGCATTTCCTCGTCCATCCTGAATGAGAAACAGACTGAACAGATTCCTGAGAGGAAGCTCTGACAGGAAGAACAACAACATCAGTTCCTGTTAAATTACTGCTGCTTCTGCAATCTGTCAGGATGTTTGAACCCTGCGCTTCACTCCCTTCTCATTCAAATTCAACTTTTATTTCTTTAAAATATTTATCAAATGGGCACGATTTCTTTTAATACTGTTGCAACACAACAACATTTGACATATGTTTGTTTCATAAAACACGTGTGATGTGTTTTATGAAACTGTTTTTTTAATAAAAGTTTAATAGACTTCCAGCTTCACTTTTCAAGTTTTGGAATTTAAATTAAATGTAGACTTTTGGTTTTTACAGGTTTTTAATTGCATCTTTGCCTACAAACTGCCTTATGGCGACTTTTCTAATACGGTGAACATCCAGAAGTATTCACAGATTCAACTATTTACAGATTTCCTGTGGAATGTAAGCCAAAATTATTGTAGAAAATCTATTTACGTTAGAAATTATATTTCTAACGTATTAGGGGAAAAAAAACAGTATAGGATGTTTAAATATCTAGACGCTATGCTTCCTGCCATGCTTATTGGTTGGTGTTTGGAAAGCAGCTAACCCAGGTTTAATGGGTTAGTTTTCCCTTGTTTTTACTTGGTCTTGAAAGAATCTGACTCCTCCCATGAGAAAGTCTTTTGATTTGATGTAAGTGCAGCAAGCTCTCACTACAATAGCCCCTTATACTTTCATAAGATTAAAGTTATATGTTTGGGTTTGCCACAGCGTACCGACCCACACTGACCCATATCACACCGTTCAACTGAAACAAGGCATTGGTCAGCAGTTTAGTGTGTTTATGAAAAAATGGTAGGAAAGGCCAAACATACAGTACAGTGGTGGACTGCTACTGGATTCTATAAAAGGTACGACCAGCTGAGGGAAACTCATAGTAATTAAATTGTGGTACGAATGAACCACAGAAGAACTACAAACTGTTCACCAGATGGGAAAGTATTAGCCACATTTCCATCCAACTGTCATGTAAATTTTGAGCAAACTTTGAAAAATGTTGCCAAAAACAACAACAAAAGAAACTGCAAATTACTTTGTCAGACTTTGACTCAATAAATGGCTGTAAGAAACAGGAAGTAGAGGATGCTAACTAGCATGAACCACCTAGTCCATGCTAGTCCTCCTCCGTTTGGACTCAGTGTTTGAAATGAAAGAACTTATCCAGGAAACATGTTTTCATCTTTAGCTCATTAACTCTTTTTCAGTGAAGTGTAAAAAATTTATTTGCAAAATTTAGGACATTATTTTGAATTTTGTTTTCACCAACCTTTCCTAATGTGAGACTTATATAAAACAAACGTTGATTTAAAATTCTCTGTGCAAACTCAGTGCTGATGAGATAATCTTGAGTAGGTCTGATGTGTTGGTAATTTGGCACATGTGCAACAAAAACAATGATCCCCTCTAATTTAAGACATGAGTTTGACTTTCAAGGCTAAACTATTTCCAAGAGTTTGGCTATGCTGTTCCAGTTAGGTGAATACCACGAGACCTGCCCAGCGCTAAAATGTCTCCTGCCTTCATCTGGGAACAAATGCTGAGTCAGGCTTTTGGAAAAAACAGCATGACTCGGTATGAATGGCTCTTTTGCTCGGCTTCAGAAAACTTTTATTGGACCTTTTTATTGGTGCATTGTAAAGATAAAAAATTCATGAACAACAATCTGGCAGCACCTGCAGAGCGCTGAGAACAGCTCGCATTAGTTATATAAAAATACACAGCTCAGAGAATAAGTTTTTTAGAGATAGAACAAAGCAGAATTTTAAGGTTTCTGTCTTTTTTTAAATGAACAACTTAAAGGCCAAGTGCCCATGTTCTCCAGCAGCAGCCTGCCTCGTCTTTTAGTTTAAATTCACAGAGTTGTACGTTTTTCTGGCTTTTCATCATCTAGGTGTGTTTCTTCCAGCACCATATGTGGAGGCTTCTCAGTGATCAAACTAATCCTGTGGATTGAGCACAGATGACCCAGATTGCGTCTGATGTTGGCGGTTGCGGCACTCCTTTTACACACAGACGACACTTCTCAGAGAAATGCAGCCAGTGTTTAAAAGTGAACCTCCATCGGCTGCAGGAAGCAGTTTCATCACTTACAGGAAATACAAATAAAGAATTGGAACAGCTGTGTTTAATCAGATGAGGAATCTAGGACAGAATGTCATCAAATGCTCCTGAGATGAGCTCCAATTATTTTGCAGGAAAAAAAAAAAGCAAATTGATAAGATCCGAAAGGAATTCAACACTTGATGTGCAGGAAATTTCTAAAGAGTGCAAAGGTGTTTCTGTTGCTTGAAAACTCTTAAAAATTAAAATCCGAAAGGCTGAAAGGTGTGACATGACCTCTCAACTGTGAGACTTGGCAGCAGCAGCATGCTCTGTAAAATGTGGAGGAAAATGACAGATGTACAGCTATCTGTCAACAGGATATTTATTTACTTATTGTTCAACCTAGTTAGTCCACATGTTAATACGAGTAGCGTAACTCTGGGGTAGCTGCACAGCTCAGGTGGAAAAACTAGCTGTACGAACATGTGGGAAAAGAAAACTGACAATTCCAAAGAAGGTCAGATGAGACCAAAAGAGACATTTCTGACCTTCCTACAAAACTGTAGATAAAACTATGCAAAGTCCTTTGAACATACATTCCTTATAGTGAAACATGGTAGTTTTGGCATCAAGCTGTGGGTAATTTTTGTCTTGTAGAAGATGACTGAACGGAATATGTCTCTTTAACGTTCCACAGGGTGGCATCTTTCCTGTTATTATTATTTACTTATTTAATATATACAGCATATTTAAATTACTTATATCACACTTGTATATACACACTTTAAATATGTTGCTTATTGTGTTTGCTAATATTTAACACTTTGGATGGAGTAGCTTGTCGACAAATAAGCTATATCCTCTTGGGGATCAATAAAGTATATTCTATTAAATTCTGCTTTTAGGTTTTCCACAGTTTGGCTAAATGAAGCTCCACTTAGACAGATGGACTCTTTTCAGTTGTTCACTGTACATTTGTAGGTGTAAGAAAATAAAGGGTAGTAAATTCAAATGCACACAACACTTCAGATTTTATATCATTTCCTTCCACTTCCACATTATGTACTACTCACTTTGTGCTCATCATTAAATGCATTAAAGTTTGAGCTTATGATGTGAAGAAAATGCTGCTGTGCGGCTGTCTGGTCTGCATTCTGCGGTGCTCAGCAGCATGATGGAGGAATATTTAATAAGATGAGGATCTGATGGTGGAGCCGGTCTGAGCCGCCCTGATCTGCTCCAGAGCCCGCGGAGCGCGCGAGCGCCGCGCCGCGCCGCGCCGCGCCGCAGCGCCGCCCTCCGCAGCGCGGCAGCACCTGCAGCTGCTTCGCCGCCGCCTCTGCGCCTGAGGCGGGGCTGAGCGGCTGAGCGGCGCTCAAAGGACTCAGACACTCAGGAAACTCAGAGCCGCATCTACCCCGGTCCCACGGTACCACGCATCTTTTCGCGGCAAGGTCACGGAGCCCGGCAGGCGGCGCGTGAACACAGACGGACGTCTACATTTCATCTGAAAGGTAACATGGACCCCGCGTGTCTCTGCCGGTGGTCCCGGACATTATCAGTCGGTGTGTTTGAGGTCGCCGCCTGCGCGCGCTACAGTTAACAGACAGCGACGCGCTGCTGCGTGTCCTTGTTAAGATGCCTGGAGACATTTTTAATGACGCGTTCAAGTGCCCGTGGAGAAAGGCGGTCAAATGAGTGTTAGAATGTTAGAATTTTAAAGTCTCCTCCTGTTTAGCTCTATTCAGGCCAGGGGAATTAAAGCTGACTTCATCCGGTCTCTGTCTCTACATCGGTATGATTAAGCCGCTGCGCTCACGGGGAACCGCTGCTCCACACCGGCAGCAGCAGAATTTGATGTTCCTGAGCTGCATGTAGACAACATGGTGAGTTTTTGTTCCTCTCCACAACAGGATGTGATGAAGACTAGTTTCCAAGCAGCAGGTTGTCTCGGGATCAGGATGTGGTATTTCTGTTTAGATGTAGTTCTGTTCTGGTTTAGCCGTCGTACTGACCTGTAAGGTTACAGGAATAAAGCGGAATGTGGACTTAGATTATTGTTTTAAATTTACCTCTTTCAAAATGAGCGTGACTGAGCATCATGACATCACTCTTGTGAAGTTACTCAACAGCGGCCTCTGTGGCCGTAAGTTGTAAAATCAAGATATTTAATCAATGAATTACAACATTTCTCTCACATCTTTCATTGTGTAGCATTTTCTGTTTTATTCAGGCGTAGCATAATGACCAGGAGATGAAGTGAATAATACTGTTTATTTATTCTATATGACAGAATTTTGAGGGTTACATGTTTACCAGCATGTGGACATTTTGTCCTTTTTCATATGTTGAGGCTTTTTTTCCTCTAATGGAATCTTTTCCACAATCAGTGCAGTTTTTGAAAATTCCCTCTTCTGTTTCCATTTACCAAGGTAAAAATGGTTATCCAGATTAGTAATTTACCCCAGAAGAAGGCAGTTTATTTATTTATTCAGTAAGGGAGTTTGAAGCATACCCAATTGGTTGGTTGGATTTATTTTTTCAGTGGCCTACAGCCCCTCCCTTGGAGTTGACTTATGTCTTATGTCAACTCCAAGTAAATCCTTAAAGTAAAATTTAGAGATTTAAACTGTTATTGTTCTGAGATACATAAAAACCTATTACCGTAGTTGATTAGTAACAGACTTTTGAGAAACCACACTGTGTGTGTGTGTAATTCTTCAAAACGCCAGTTCAAGTATTAAATATCTCTAAAGGCTGCAAACATTCTCTGATTTACAAGTGATTAGGATTAATTCTCCCAGAGTAAACGCTGTGATGTCAGCTGAGGTCCATGGCTACAACAGTGGGTTGAAACACCCAGTGCAGCTGTGGTGGTTTCTGTCGCCTCAAAAGCAACGATGAATGTCAATGTCAGAGTCAATGTTAAAGTGTTTATAACTTTATATTTTAAGAACTCAAACACCAAATATATGTTATTATGCATTAGTGTGCACAGTGGAAACCCACTGACTCTACTGCAGACCACAGCTAGCAGCCATGTTCTTCATCTTCTGCTCTTTGAGTTTCAGCCGACAGTGACAGCTAAGATGAATCACGTTCCTGGATTGACTGCGTTGCAAATAGTGTGTCAAGCAACATTTTTGCATTGGTATTTTAGCTTTGCAACATACATTTTCTTTTGAATATTTTATATATGCTATATGGAAAGATCCACAAATAAGCTAATTTTCCCAGAATAACGTGGAGTTATGTTTCACAGAAAAATCTGCATAGGGGAATCCAAGAGTGAACCGTGAACCGTGAACAGGTGAAGGCCCACTGCACACCTTCTTGGTTCTGTTTCTAGAGAATTCAGGTGCTGTGACATAATCATTGTTTGTAGCTTTGTTGCTGAAAGCTATACACTTTAAAGCTACACACTGACTGAGATCTCAGTCAGCACTCTGAAGAGGGTAAAGTTACTGCTCATCTCCTGCTGACATGATGGTCTTATGCTTTGGACTGTACCATGGAAACACTTGCCAAAAAACTGTTTGGTGACTGAAAGTGCCATTAAGAAAAACTTAAAAAAATAAAATAAAATCCTCGGGTCGTATTTTCAAAATTTCTTCTAGTAGCAGGAAGTGGACTAAGAAAAAATTTTTGCGTGAGTTTAACCAGGACCAAACTCAGTGAGATGGCTGGACATCTGAGTCAGAGCATCTCCAAACCTTTAGCTCTTCTGGAGTCTCCCAGGGTTTGCAGTGGTCAGTATCTATTCCATCCCTGGTAGGAACTCTGGTGAACTGATTACATCATCAAAGGTTCGGAGATATAAACAAGGAGCCAAGTTCAGTTCAGGGTGGTCATGTTGACTCCTGACCACTGAAAGCATCAACCACAAGCACGGGAGCATCAGAACTGGACCTTGTAGCAATGGAAAAAGATGACTTGTTCTGAGTAACCATGTTTGCTTAAATTGTGTTGATGTCTGAAGATTGTATCGCTTACAGTATGTTACTCGTGTTATGTAAAAGGTGAGCCGGCAGAGGGAGTGCAGTGCTCTATGCCCTTCTAGGGAAACCTTTAGTCCTATCATCCATGTGGATGTTACTTTGACATTTACCCCCTAGCTAAGTGATGCTTCTGACCATTTTGTGGCCTCTTTCAACAGGGTGATGCATATTTCCCCAAAGCAAAGCTGCTTCTGGGATTCTAACAAGAACTTTGTCATCCTGTCTTCACCTGCTTATTTCACAGACCTCTACCCAGTCAAGCATCCATGGGATGTGTTGGACAAATAAGATAGCTCTGCCTCTCATATCTCATTGTTAACATCATTATCTTCTCTGTTGAATCTGCACACAAAGTCAAGTGTAAAAACAACACTGAGGGGGTTTATAATGGGATGTGCTGAATACCATGCTGGCCAAATGCAGCCACTTCCTGTCGCCAAGCTGGAACCTTTACAGCTCATATTCATGTCTCTGTTTTGAAGTTTCTCTTACGTAAGATTCCTAAACATTTCCGTTGATGATGTCTACATGTTGTGGTTTTCTGAAATTCAGTGGCCTATTTCAACATCTGGGCAGGCTCGTTATACTTTATTTACAAAACCAAGTTTGATGGTGGTGGTTATGGGTAAGATGCTGCTGTCTAAGCTCTAGATCAGGGGTGTCCAAAGTCAGTCCTCCAGGCCCGGCACCCTGCATGTTTTAGTTTCTCCCTGGTTTAACACACCCACATCAGATGATGGCTCATTAGAGGCCTAAGCAGAACACTGACTTGCTGAGGAGGTTATTACAACCGCTAGGGAGAGAACTGAAACATGTAGGATGCCATCCCTCGAGGACCAACTTTGGACTTTGGAGGGCCTGCTCTAGAGAATAGTGACATTTAATGACATTTAGCTGCAATACCACCAGAATTCATCTCAGGACATTACCTGAGAGCAAAAATGGCACTTGTACTACAAGCCATTTTCCTTCTTCAGAAACTCTTTATCTGTGTTTTATTGTCTTATTGCGTAGTTAAAAGGAAGCGGTTCTTGTTGTTGTATTTGTTTATATAAATTCTATAGTTTTTAGTTGTTTCCTGGCCGTATTGTTATTTGACTTATAGCAGCTCTGTTGGGCTGGGTAACAACACTCATTTACATTAGCAAACAGAACTTTGTGTCCTTGTCCAGGCCCTCTTGGTGTACCTACGGTTCTATTTTGGAGTCCTTGCTTTCTTTGCTATAGCCGCTCAGTCTTAGGTAAATTCTTTGAACCTGGCATCACTGCTATACAGATGACATTTAGTTGTAAATATTCTTTAACTACACTTTACTGAAGTGCTTAGTCTTAGTCAAACAGAGAATGTTCGATGGTTTTCTTCAGCTAAACAAAGAAAAATGGAAATACTTTTTCCAAAATAAAGAAAAAATAAATAATTTGGATCATCTGGCACTTCTCACTCTTGCTCTTGTCATTCGACAACTATTACCAAAGTAAACAGACGTACTTTTCATTTGTCACTGCGCATTGCAAACCATTTTTCACAAAACGTTAGCATAACCTCCATAAAACAATAGCAGATTGTTCAATATGCTGCTACCAGACTTCTGGCTAAATCATTTGAGTCCCACTGCTTACAGGTCTGCAAAGGCCTGTGGTTTATTTCAGAGTGTATTTTAAGACTCTTGTGTTGACTTGGAGAGCTATTAATGGGCAGGACGCAGAACTTCTACATGCATACTTTTAATAAATAGGTCTTGATTATGAAAGGTTGTCTATAAATAAGGTTTTAGTTACCAACTTACAGCAGTAGAAACACCTCAATCCTCTGACCTTGTCCATGAGGTCAGAGAGGTGTGGCAGTAAGAAAGCCCTGGATTGGCTGCTGAACATAGGTGTTGGCAGTCCGCATGGAACAACCGAAGGGACCGTTCCATTCCAGGCTCTTGTTCAGGAATTAGCTCATGAACTTCAAAGTGCAGAGGCTTGGACATTCAGCAGAACGGCTGTTATCACCTGAAGGTATTTAACAGACAGACAGAGGCTTTCAGAAGGGGCTGCTGTCTCTCTGCCCGTTCTCCAGCGCTCTCCAACTCAAGGTCAAGTGTGTTTACCTGAACCATTGTGACGAACAGACCGTTGCGTTTACTGTAAATGGTCTGTGCTTCAGTCCAACCTTCAGAGTCCATAATTATGTTAATCATGAACTCTTTGTCAAACAAAATGAGTGCTATTACACTGAGGTAACCTTAGAGCTAAGCCTGCGTTGCCATAACTTTAAGTCCCAGCATGAGACTCAGTTGAAGGGCGGGGGGAGGGGGGATGGTCACGCTGGAACCCGCTGACTGTAGGGGTTGAGTTACCGCTTTGTCAAGCCTGTTCATCAGGTTGCTGTTCAACTGAAGTGCTAAAAGTCTGATTGCGCAATTATATGGTTAATGACCTGTGAGAATAAATTCAACTGCTGACTGCTTTTCAAGACCTGCATCACCATATGAAAATGGGCAAATTCATTTGATTCTGAAAGGAGGTGTGCTCTTAAAAATAGTCAAATAGATTTAAAAATTTGTTGTAATCACACATACATGTCATTAAAACCACAATATCCTCTTTTTAAGAAAAAAAGGTCAGATGTTATCTAGAAGAAACGGGATGAAGAGAGTCATAGTGAGTCCCTTTATACAATATATAAAACTAGTTAGAACAAGAAAACTTTCTAGGTTGAACCAGATACCACTTCTGAATTGATTTCCAAGCTCCTACTGTAAAAGACTTCCATAGTTTTGAACTTTTACAGACTGGATCACATTTTAAGGTCCGTTTGTGTCAATTTAAATCAACTGATTTAATCCAAAGCCTTGAAACTTCATAAACCCACAAGAACTCTGTCAGAAGCATCCAGTGAAGGATACAGCAGATACGTATGGCCTTATTGACTGTGGCCGTTGGAAGCAACATTAGGATATGTTGACATTGTAATGACAGAAGTGAGACTTTGCTTTGCTTGACTTTCTCTGCAGTCAAATGGATCATTTATGAACACATTCTGCAAAGCCACACTGTTCCCTTTTTAAGCTCTACCCGCTGCTCTTTTTATGGTCATTCTATTTGGAGCTTCATATTCAAACCCATCAACTTAAGCTGCTTATCGATTACAAGAAACCGGCATGCATTGTTGTTGCGTTCAGTCCAAACCAGCATCTCTGCTGAGAGCTGCTGTCTGTAATCTGATTAGCATGGATTAGATCCTCTGTGTGGAGCTGTTGGGGAAAAAAAGCTTAATCTCTAACTTTGATTAAAACAGAAATACAAGGGACTGATACTCCAAATTACATTTCCCAACACAAACTCTGCTGAGGCACAATCTTTTCCCCAGTTATGAAGTCATGCTCCTAGTAAAGCCATTTGAAGCTGTAAAATTCTCACTCTACAGTTCAAGAACACTCATAGTATGATTAGTAACAGTTGTAAATTGCTCTTGGTCTCATGTCTTGATCTTGTGATGGATCCAGATCCAGACCCCTTTAACTGCTGGATTAACCTGCCACAACTTCAAACATTATCATAGAAAATGTATTTAAGGTTGAATTATTGATGCATTAGTTTTATGGTACAAAGTAGAAGCTGCCGGAAACTGAAAGACTTGAAAGAAGAGTAACTCTTCCTTGTATTTCAATGGCTTTAGGAAAGTAAGCATTGTAGTGTCATCTTTCCATGAATCTGTTTCTGTATCAATTTTTTGAAATTGTAAATAATGTAGTTTGGTAGTTAAATCTGTATGCCACTAGACAAAACATTAAGAACAATTTCTTGTTTACCATATTAGATTAAAAGTGCTGTGATAGTTTGAACTGATATAAATATCATTGCTAAATCTCACTCTACCTTATGCAGACATTCAGTCAGCACTGATGAATATTCACTTTTTGCAAACTAAATGCTTGGATTGGCACTTCAAGCATGGTTATCTGCTTTCAAAAGGGTAGCTATGTAGCTATTTGTTTAACATTATTTAATCAATCACTCAATCAAATTTTACTTGTACATCACATTTCAGAAACAAGTAATTTCAAAGTGCTTTACATCATAAAAACATATAGAAGCATCATCTTTACATATCGGCTTGTACTAATGTCACCCAGTCATCTAAATATGTATATTTATTAATACTTTGATTAATTTATTTCAGTCAAAATCTCCTTTCATTAAGAGAAAGCAAATTGTATTTGTCAAATTGTGTGTTCAGGTAACTGCTGCTTTATATAGTCTGACCTGGTTTTATTACAACCTGAGCAGATTAGAGCAGGAAGCAGAGCAGCCTGCTCTCTCTAACATCGTTGTCGTGAGTCATTCAGTCAGTCTGACAAGTGAAGAGTCATCCTGCCGGTTCTGTTTGAGCCGGCTGCTTTCAGGTACACATACCAGGCCACACACTTCACTCTGCTCTCCATCTAGGGAATTTAATGGCGAGAGATAAGAAGACAAATCAGTGAATAGTTGCTTAATAAGTTCACTTTGGACATGTTTGACCAGATGTTTGGAACTGAAGTGACTCTTGAGTGGCTAAACAGTTTTCCTTCATGGCAGACAGCAGAGCGTGATAGAAATAGTTTATAAAGGTAAGTCGAATTTTGAGAAACTTCAGATTTTTCTTCTGTTGTCTTTGATTTTATTGTATATTTCTAATTTAAATGATTAAAAAAAGCAAATGAGCAGGTTGAAGTTACGTAGTTATGTTTTCATATTGCTCCATTTGACTACAATTTATTAGGATAATTACTAGTTAATTATCCTATTAAATTAGACTGTCATTTTGAAGTTTTATTTATTGCTGCAGTTTCTGTTGATTTATTAAACAGTCAGAATTCGTGGTTATTTCTCTTCATGTTCATGGTTATGGCTTACATGAAAATGAATGCAACACAAAATTCTGTTTCTCAGGTCAGCAAAAAAAGATTTTTAGTCATGAAGCGTTTTATTCTGGACTACAAAATCATGACTTGATGGCTGTCCAATCACTGACTCACTCCAAGCCTTAAAAATGCATTTGAGCACTGTATCCAATCATATCAATGGAAAGTTAAATGTAAGGAAATAAGTAGATAGTCTAGTCTCAAGGGGAATCTGAATTAAATTTAAGAATTTGGGGGAGAAGTGTAATCTATAGACTGGACTGCTGATAAACATATGATCCCAGTATTACCTTTGGTAAATTCCCACCTTTAAAATGCTCAGACATGATCCCACTCAGGTAAAGTTAAAGCACGTCAAACTGGCTTTACTCAGGTTTGCAAGTCATCTAACTATGCAAACATGCTAACTGGCTGATTGCTTGTAAAAACAAAGCGGTCTGTCAGAATTTTAACCTAATTACAATCCAAAGCAACAGCTAACTGATAATGAAAACCTGGCATGACCTCCACAGTTTGCAATGCGTCTGTGAACAGGTTGTTAGTAATGAAGGTGTGTTTGCTCAGAAACATTCCGCCTGACCTGATGTTACGTTTTTGTCACCTGATCCCTCCACCCCCATGTAGTATTGTTTAATATTTCCATTTTCTCCTGAGGAGGGCGGTGTTCAAGGTGAACTGTGGGCGGGGCCTGATCTCTCAGGTACATTGAGTTCAAGCAAACACACGCACGGTGTATGCATGTGTGTGTGTGCATGCGGGTGTGTGTGTGAGCGTCAGTGTGTGTGTGTACTATTTGTGCACCCGGATATGGAGCTCCGGAATGTTTCTTTATGCCTGCCTGCTGTCACACCTGTGTGTGTACTGTACACACAGCTTCAGGCCTGACTGTAATAATCAGGGACATTTTCCTGTAAACACACTTTCTAAATGGTAACTGTAGCAACTGATAGTGCTGCTGAATTAGGCTCATCTTAGCATCATAAACAAGCTCAGGAACTTCAACTGTGAAATAAAAGACCGTTTTAGCTCATGATGAAGGTCTTGTCAAAAGTCTCAGTCAGAACAATAAAAGGTGCAAATTTTGAAAAACTACAGCTTATTACCTAAGTTTTCTACTCATTGATCTTAATTTTCCTTGTTTGTTTTTATCTGTCCCTACAGTGAAAACTCAGCGTTAAGGTGGGCCAGTGATGCCACCCCCCACCACAGGTACTTCCATGCCCCCACCGGATGGTGGGTGGGGTGGGCGGTGGTGCTGGGATCCTTCATCTCTATCGGATTCTCCTACGCCTTTCCCAAAGCCATCACAGTCTTCTTCAAAGACATCCAGATCATCTTCAATGCGTCCTACAGCGAGGTGGCCTGGATCTCCTCCATCATGCTTGCTGTCATGTATGCAGCAGGTAAGTAGTCCTGGAAACAAAAGCAGTAATCTAGGTTATCTGCTATCATCTGTAAACCTGTCACAGGTTAGACAGAACTCATGTTTAACTTACTTACCTGTACTTTAGATAGGACCGACAACACAGCTTAATATGTGTTAAAGTGAAACTGTTTACTGATTTAGATTTTGAAATAGACATGATCAACTTCAGTCAGTCATTTAAAATAACTGTAAGGCTATAAAGTAGCTTTTAGCATTGCTAGCTGCTAATGCTACGTTGCTTACAACACCACAGGGCAAATCAAAAACTATTTCTTTTCTTCCTTAAAAATAAGAGTCTTAAACAAAGGCACAACCTAAACCAAGTTGATATTTGGGTCCAATAATAATAACTTTTAGTTGTGAAAAATCAACAGAAGAAATAGCATTCAGGATAAAACTGAACAGATCTTTTTATGACAGGAAGTTAAATCTGAAGTCATATTTCCTCCCAGATTAGCCTAGTTTAAAGAGGCTAATTAGGCTAATTTGGCAGCAACACAGTGGACAAGTTCAGACTCTAATATGTTTTTAAAGACAAAGAGTAAATGGCATTGAATTTATGTCTTCTTACTAACCAGAAAACAGATTTCAAATGATCAGAATCAGCTTTATATGCTCGTGTGATCCAAAGAATATTTGACTTCAGATCTACTTTTGCTCACAATGAAGACAATTAAAATATAAACAAATACATAAACATTTTTTGTAACTAGGTATATATACATTGTTTTTGACAAAATAAGTTAGTTTTTGTAAAGAATGCTTTGCAGTACCGTCCTAGCAGTAAAAGCCTGAACAGTTTGTGTCCAGCATGTGTGGGGTCTGCAGAGATGTTAGCTGCCCTTTTCCTGACCCTACACCTGAACAAGTCCCTTTTGGCTGAGAGTAAAAAGATGGAAGTGACTGTCACGACTAGAGTTCAGGCCTGATGGTTTGTACAATATTAATTACAGATCTCAATCACGATCAGTGAATTTAGTTAATCACTGATGGATTAACTAAACGCTGCTAAAAAGCTGGGTAAGGCAGCCAATCAGACGACAGGTGACTGAAACATTAGACGCTTCTGACTGGTGGGAATTGATCGTGAGCCGGACATGGGCCCCGGCATAATGGTCTGCGTTCAGCAGATCGCTCACCCAGGCCCACCATGGCTGCCATCTGCCCACGCTGTAATCCTCCAATCAGAGCCTCTGCTGCTGCCACCATCTGTGCCGGTCAGGAACAAGCGTGATGAGGCTGGATAGTCTGACACAGCAGATAGAAGAACAAAGAGACATTTAATAAATCTTAAAAAGTATGTTGACGATGCAATGCAGTTTATATTTGTTGTTTTTTTATTTGCAAACCCAGTCTCTTTCTGGAGGGATCCACAGTGCATATGATGCCTGCAGACTGGAGGGAATGTGTCTGATTGTTCATCATGAGCAGTATTCATTAGCTTAAACTCTGAAGCTGTGAGAAAACACTCCAACGCAGACAAGCTTGGCTGCTTGTTGCTCATTATCGGCCTGCCTCTAACAGACTGCAGCGGGGGAATAGCTGCGGATAAGTGGTCAGAGCCCGACTCACAGACCTCCTTTTTAAAGCTTTTCACAGACTGAATGTCATTATCATGTGTTGACTCCGTCAATATGTGCAGGTACTAAGTGAGTGGCTCTTGTTACTCACTCATTCATATTGATTGAACTCATCAGCTATTCATTAAACACCTGCTCTCTTGTCCTGCCTATTACACCGCGATTCCATCACTGTGAATGTTTAACACCTTTCTAATTCCCCTGCAGCTGCTTTTTGTGTGCTGTTTACACAGCGCCGCCATTACCGGGAGGCTAGCTGGTAATGAGCCAAGCAGCAGACACCCGCAGGTAATAATTCAGTCCTTGCAAATGACCGAAAAGACCTTTTCCCTTATTAGCACTGCCCCGTGCTAACCTTGTCTACAACTTACAAAACTAAGAGTCAGCTGCACAAACAAAACAACCTTGAGAAATGCTTGAAGAGTTATATTTTCACAATTCTTTATTTGCTTGAGGAAGTTAAAAATGTACAAGTAAATTAAATGAGATGTTAGATTTAAGAATTTTTAGGAGTGTTGTCTATCACTGGATGAGAGGTGAAGGACCTACAGTATATGTTACCGAGGGTTTCCCCCAGAAAACCTACTAAGCCTGGCGGTGGGGCTAGCAAAGCATGGCGGCCCGCCATGCTTATAATACACTGGGGGAAACCCTGTGTTACCCTTTAAAGTGACGGACCTACCGTATTTTTCGCACTATAAGGCGCACCGGATTATAAGGCGCACCATCAATGAATGGCCTATTTTTAAACTTTTTTCATATATAAGGCGCAGTGCATTATAAGGCACATAGAATAGATGCTACAGCAGAGGCTGGAGTTATATTAGGCATCCACTAGATGGAGCTGCACTAAAGTGAATGTCAACAAAACAGTCCGACTCCAGTCAGCGAGGAGAGCCTTCCGTAACTGGGCCGGGGCGTGGCTGGACGATGGTCACCCTTCTCCGTTTACGCACAGCATGTTGGTGGAGAACGTGGTGCTAGATGACCTGCAGGCGACCTGATTCTAGACGGTCGGTAGGTAGATAGGTCAGTCAAATTTTATTAATAGATTACAAACCAGCGTTCTGACAATCCCAGCATGCACCGTGCGCTTCTTCTTTTACGGGTGAGAATGAAGTCGGCGGCTGCTTACCGTAGATGCTAGACCTGTTATGGCTCAGTATTGGTCCATATATAATGTGCACCGGATTATAAGGCACACTGTTGGCTTTTGAGGAAATTGAAGGTTTTTAGGTGAGCCTTATGGTGCGGAAAATACGGTAATTTAACAGAGATCCAACCAGGTAGTTGTAGTAGTTTTTTTGATCTTCCAGCTTATCCTCCCTTTAACAGGAAGCCTGTTTTTTTTAAATGTGCCCTTAGCCTATAATTTATTACTTAACATGGCAGCAACTTAACATATTTATGAATCTAGATGTGAAGTAATACTCAAGTTTATGCTAATGTTGGAAAAACACAATTTAGCAATTGTTGTGTTTCCATTAAATATGAAACGCAATTATTGTAACGTGAATACATTTGTTCACCTGATAAGTCATTAAAAAACATGCTGCGCCATCATCCTCCTACCACTTCCTATTGTATTCTTCTTTGTGGTTTTCGGCAGTAGCAACATCCTGTTGTTGATCATGTGACTCGTGTGATGTGGAAAAGATGTTTGCAGTTTTGCGAAATAAACAAATTTAGACACAACCAAAAAAAAAAACACCTCATCCTAGCACCAAAACCTTTTACTGAAAAATTATTTTTTCAAAATTGTCATCCTTCCATGAAGCAAGTTTATTTTCAAAATGACAAATTGTGCAATTATATGGACAATTGAAACTCATCTAATAGCACCATGATGGCTTTCTGTTCACTACTACTCATGAAATGTGTAGAGGTGCTCTACAAACGAGACACACAGGCCGGTACTGTGGAGGTCCTGGGATAGTTCTGGGTTTTGGTCCACTGAGTAATAAAGTCAACCTCTTTTTGCAAAACACTTGTCGTCTCCCAGCCAGAAACAGCGTAATCATCATGGCCAATTTCAGGTTCCTCCCCTGAGAATACAAATAGTAATGAGAAGCTTTCCTCGAGGTCGGGAAGAGATTCCTGAAGAGCGAGTTCAGTGATGACTCAGAGTCGTCTGTGGTTTTTATGATGAACTGCTAGAAATATAGCTCATCGTCCAGGTGGTAGCAAATATATTAGGCTAAGAAAGTGCCAAAAAAAAAATCATGCTCAGGTTACCACTCATGTACTCAAATGTTTAGCAGACTCCAGTACTAAAAGCTGAAAACATAAAGTCAGGCTAGTTTGTCTTATGTATAAAAGTAAATCTAACGCAACAGAGAGACGTAGAAACGGGTCTGATTAGTGGAGTTAGTAGCTCATCTGATAGGATAATGTTATGTAGCTAATATGTTCCCTTGATGCTGACAGAGTGATCACACACAGCCGCTCATCGCTCACAGATTTGAAGCGATAATATGAAAAGGTCGCTGGTAGCAGACATTGCTTGTTGTTTCCAGTCTTCAGATTAAATCCTTCAGTGTACGCCTCTGTGTGTTTCCTGTTTATTCGCTGCAGGTCCCATCAGCAGCATACTGGTCAACACGTATGGCTGCAGACCCATCGTCATGATGGGCGGCTGCCTTTGTGCCGTGGGCATGATCTCAGCGTCCCTCTGCACCAACGTGATGCAGCTTTACATCTGCATCGGTGTCATCGGAGGTAAACCTGCCCACTTCAGGAAGTCCATGTTGAGATGGAAGGATTAGCCTCCACCTCGCTAAGGAGAAGTTAAAACTGGTGTAGCAAGAAACATGTTTGCATTGTTTGATCTGTTTAGTTATTGTACTGCGCTTTATTTTTAGATTAGATGGTTTTATCTTCCAACTTTCTGTTATGGACGTCTAACAAATTATAATGTATTAGACTGAATTTGTTATTCAAAAACAGCTGAAGATGTTAATAAGCATAAATCTAATTTTGAGACAGTACAACAAGATAAAGTTAGCTTATGGCATTTAAGGTTTGTGTATGAGCTAGCAGCCATTAGCAAAGTACTGAACGGGTTGATAACAGCTGACTCCACTCTTCACTATATGGTGAGAAACTTAGGTTATTAAGCAAAAAACATCACCAGAAACAGATTTTAGTAAAAAGCTACAAACATATCTAGGAATGTGTGCCTCTCCGGTGCTAAATGCTAACATTAGCAAGCAGAAGCTTAGCAATGGCTTTGCTTAGACATAGACAACTCTCCTTTTCCTTAACGTTTTTGGTGCATAATTAGGTACATCTTTTCTAACACGTTATGTAATGTAGTTGCTGTTTTTCAACATTTTGGACAATTACGTGTAGAGCAAAACTTAGCATTTGACAACCCCTACATTTAGCTATGCTAGCAATTTTCAACCTTGGTACTCTGGACAAAATGAGCAGCATGTTGCAGATGTTTCCCTGCTCCAGCACACCTGTTTCCGGTTTATGGTGAATGAAAAGACTTTTGTTGAATTTCAGTCATCTATGTTTTTAAAGCATGGAAATATGTAAAACATGCAGGCAGAAGCCCTGAGACCAGGGTTGGGAAACCCTGTTCGAGCAGTATTTATTTATTTACTGTAAAATCTTGATTAAAAAAAAGTATTTGAAAAAAGGAACTTTAATAATAATCATAATATAACTTTAAAATGATCCCAACACAATGTGTGTAGGTTAAAATTGAAGGCAGCTTCTATCAAAATAAAGAAGTATAATCTTATTTGATGTTTCCATGACACAAGCAATCTTTAATATTTAATTTAGCTGACTTGTCATAGTGTTATTATGCAGCCGAATAGTCATAGATGTTACTGTGGAGTGTATTTATACTATTGAAAACAAGAAACTACTGTATTGTGGAAACTCAAATTCATTCAGCGTCATGGTTACATTTTGAAACTGAATTAGAAACGGTTACCAGTTTTTGACAGAACGTACATATGAAATCAGATGGTCTTTAAAATATAAGTTCTTGAATACATCACTTTACATATTATTTGTTTTATTTGAAAGGAATGTACTTCTCTTTATCAAATGAAAAGTTCAACAGTAATTTAGAAAAAATAATGATACTCTGTGTATGTTACTTTCTTTACGTGGTTGCTTGAGGACTAATCATTGCTGAATGTCCTTTTTATGTACGTTTTTGCAGGACTTGGACTGGCCTTCAACCTGCAGCCAGCGTTGACGATGATAGGCAAATATTTCTTTAAGAAGCGCCCCATTGCTAATGGGTTAGCGATGGCAGGCAGCCCAGTCTTCCTCAGCACTCTGGCACCTCTCAACCAGTACCTCTTTAACCAGTTTGGATGGAGAGGCAGCTTCCTCATCCTGGGTGGGCTGCTGCTGAACTGCTGCGTGGCCGGCTCCCTCATGAGGCCGCTTGGACCGCCGCCCGGCAAGGTCAAGAAGGACGAGGCGCTGGCCGCTGTCACCACTACGACTGAAAAGCGCAGCCTCTGGCAGATAGTCAACAAGTACCTGGACCTGACGCTGTTCAAGCATCGGGGCTTCCTCATCTACCTGTCAGGCAATGTCATAATGTTCCTGGGTTTCTTTGCACCCATTGTCTTCCTCGCTGCCTATGCCAAAGACATGGGTGTGGATGAATACTCTGCTGCCCTCCTGCTCTCAGTCTTGGCTTTCGTGGACATGTTTGCAAGACCCTCCATGGGGCTGCTGGCCAACTCACGATGGGTTCGCCCCAAGATCCAGTATTTTTTCAGTTTGGCTGTGCTGTACAATGGGGTGTGCCATATCCTTTGCCCACTAGTGGAAAGCTACACTGGCCTGGTGGTGTATGCAGTATTCTTTGGCTTTGCTTTTGGCATGGTAAGCTCAGTGCTGTTTGAGACATTGATGGATCTGGTTGGAGCTCCGAGGTTCTCCAGTGCTGTGGGACTCACAACAATTATAGAGTGCTGCCCTGTTCTCATTGGTCCACCATTAGCAGGTAGTTTTCTGGTCTTTCAACACTTTTTGTTTTAAATGTAATATTGACTTGATGACCTCACTTGCATGCAACTCAACCATCTTTCGCTTTCTCTTTCAGGGAAACTTGTCGACATCACCAAAAATTACAAGTACATGTATTTCTGCTGTGGTAGTGTTGTCATCCTGGCGAGTATTTGGCTTTTCATTGGAAACTTCATTAACTACAGACTCTTGGAGCGTGAGCGTAAGCAGGGGGAGATGTACAAACGAACTGAGACGGAAGATCCCGACCGAGTTCGTTATGAGAAGGAGGCTGACGGTGCGGCTCAGGCCTCCGAAGACCTGACCGACCAAAACCAAAAAGACATAGAGCCCATGCAAAGGGAGACCAACATTTAAAACCGTTCTGCACTGCCAAACCTTGACCTTTCACCCCAGCTGCAGCCATGCAACACCTTCAAGTATAAATCAACTGGGCTCCAAGCCAAGAGTTGCCTCTCACTGATCAACCACACTCTGGTTGGGGCACTCCTTGGTAGTTCTCTGAAAATAACTGCCAAAGCAACCGCTGTGTTGTAGGGAAGGTGAGGCACAGTATCTGTTTATAATAGCGCACTGGCTGTGACTACAACTGTAATAAGAAAGTGTTAAACATAACATACTTTCAGATAAAACTTCCCATCTTTTCCCTGCCACACTAATTCTAGATGAGCTCGATCTCTTGGGACACTGCAGATATGCTGCTGATTTTAATGTACTTAAGGTCCATCCACTGAAGTGTTTTTTTATTCATGAAATAAACAACTTACTTTTGATTCACTTTGACTGAATTGAAACTACCAAGGTTCAAACATCCAAAAGCTACATCAGTCTGTTATTCTGGTTTCCAATATGAAGAAAATACGAGCGAGATGCTTTCCATGGTTTAAAGGCCCTTCAGAAATTCAACTAGTGTGCTAAATAAATAAATCAAACATAGATCCAGTTGTGAAAAAATACATTGGCTGCATTTACATCAGCCTTCTATAGTCTGTTTTAATCAAAGTCTACTTTGTCTAGAAAGTCCAGTTCGTTTGGTGGGGTGTGACTGATCTCAGATCTGGACCAGAAAGTTGAACTTAGGGTCTCGTGTGTCAGTGATGATTTCTCAGTCCGTAATTTCTGTGAAAGTAAATTTCACAACATATTATAGCTTCACCTAAGATCAAATTATTTGATGGTATTGGTGGTACACAACGTCCTTATCCAAGAAGACGTCAAAAACCTCTGCACTCAAAGTGGCCTTCTACAGAACAACGCTCAGAATACACAACCAGGAAGTAACTGTAGTTTTCTCTGTCACTGCTGCAAAAGTGAATATGTTTGATCTTTGTGTTGGCAATGCAACCAACACAGGCCACGTCACATGACAGATATCAGGACAGTATGTATCTTCGGCTCAAGTCATGAAAACAGACACTTCTGAGCTGACTTAAATTTGCATCTTGAAACGTCAATGCTTGACTTAGACTTTAGATCTTGGACTCTTTATTTCATGTAATAAGGCATGAAAATAAGCTGTAAGTGTAATGCTTGATTTGGGTCTGCATGGCGCAGGGCGCTCAAATTGCATCATTTCAATAACCACGCCCCTCTACGTATTGAAATTTTCGACACCATGCTCCTCGGAAACTTAGTAACTACACAGAGAGCTTGCGAAAAACATGGTGGGCAAGCAAGAGCCCCTCCTGGTGGAGGGTCAAGAAGACAGACGTCATAATGATTCGAACCATGATGACAATAATTCCACTCATGGTGTCGCCAAGGTGCTAATAACAATCTCTCTTTCAATAGGCGCCCTACACTGCCTCCTACAGTCTGGGAGAGTATTGGCAACAGTGGAGACGAGAATAACAGAATAGTTGTTATTATAATTGTAGAAGTGTTATTCCACATGAATATCATTTTGAGTTACTGATTTACTTTGTGGGTTACCATTGTTTATTAAAATATTGTTTGTCATATTAACATCACAAAACGAAGATCTGAAGGAACATTAATATCGCAGCATACTTATGTTTTTGTTTTCTGCTGCAAACCAAAGCAGTACATTTTCTAATGTTTTCTTCACCTTTTCTTTGAGGTTGCTGTAAAAACTGTCAGGGGGACACAAAGCAAAAAATACTAATGGTGTCAGAGACAACATTAGCTAAAGTATAGCTAATTTTTCTCCTTTTTTGTATTTTGATGGAGTAAATGTTGATAGTGTTGCCACCTACCGGCCTGGCATGGGTATTTTAGAATTTCTCTAGGAATACTGCTTTGGATGCTGATTTTTTTTTTCTCCAAACAATTTAAAAAGGGTTTACCAGAATAAAACTGACTCCGACTGGGTTTCCCAGTTACTGTAGTCAACTTTTCTAAAATTTGAACAGATGTGGTCACAGCTGGTGATGCTGGTATCCATATATTACTCTGTCCTCCTGAGCACTGTAAAGCTGTGTTGTAAAACTTGTGCAAATCTTTGATCAAGACATAAAAAATGCTGCATTAACCGTCTTGGGTACAATAGACCCACTCTCATATCAAGTATGCTGCACTAAATGTCAAATTGCCACACTTCAACCCCTGACATTGTTTTAAAATTGCTGCAATTCACTGAATTTAATTACGGTTGAATGTAATTTCCTCTGTGGGCCTTAATAAGGTATTAATGACCAAAACCCCGTCTGCGTATAGGGGGCCGTCTACAGGCATAGCCCATGAGCAATACACTCTCTCATATTAATGCAAATATACAGGGAAATGTGTTTCTAGTGGCAGTCCAGTCTGTGATGCATTGCCTTAAATTTAAATGCAGTGTAACGATTGCAGGGTAGTTGTACAGTAAATAGTCGACAGAACAATATGAAGATGACAAACTTTGTGTTAAATGTGAGACATTTTATTCCTGCTGTGACAAAGAGAAACTCACACCTGTTCCATTTGTCTCCTAACATATCTGCGTTGGAATGTGAAAGCTTTAAGTGAATCTGTTCTGTGTCTCGTTGTTTCAGTAACTGACTAACCATTTCCATTCCTGAATGTTACATGTGTTGCAGACTTCTACTAACTGGAAATTGTAATCCAGCCTTGTGTAGTGCATGGTGTGCACACACAGACATGCAGCACGTTTTCTGTTGCTTTTCAGTGACAAAGTGGAAATACGTCTCACTGCCCAGGGCGCCATTCTGCCGAGGGGCAGCACAAGAAAACCACTAACTGCGTTTCTGTTACAAATGTGTGCAAAATGTTATCAGTATTCTGCTAATGTCGACAAAACACAATTTTGGAATTGCAGTGTTTCTATTAAATAAGAAACACAATTAAAATCACCCACAAATAAGTTTGTTTATATGATAAGTAATTAAAAAACATGCCATACCATGAGCTACTTCCTGTCGCCTTCTTCTTCATAGTTTGCACCAGGGGTAGCATCCAGTTGATGATCATGTGACTTGTATGATGTAAACAAAGCGTATTTCCATTGCAGTTTTGCAAAATGAACCAGTTTCAATACTTCCAAAAAAAAAAAATTACCTCAATATTTTATTGGAAAAATTAGTTTTTTCAAAATTAGCGTGTTTCCATTAAGCAAATTTATTTTCGAAATGTCAAATTGCACAATTATGTGGTCAATGTAAACCCAGCTAGTGTCAGTTGTGCCCACATGTTTTCCATTCCTTAACTGCATGTTCAATTTTGTATTGATCATTGTATATAACTGCTGTAAGTTACAATAGGCCACAGGTAGCTAATAAGTCCAGCTATAATTCAGATTTGAAAGTTTTAACTCATCAAACCTGAACTGGATTGTTTTACCCTAAATTTAGAAAACATTATTTTTCTGAATTTTCAGACTTTGGGCAGTGGGTTGGGTCAGGATCTCAGGGTCCACCTGGGACACCGTTCATGCAGTGTCCCATAATCGCTTTAAACCTGCATGCTCACGCCTAACTTTGAACAAGAAGCATCTGTGTTTGGATGCAGAAAAAAACATCCAAACACATTTTGATTCCATAATGAATTTGATCTTTGACAGCAATGATAAACAAAAGGGAAAGGAGGGGTGATACCTTTGTCTTGGTTTTTCTCTTGCCTTCAGCCAACAGATGTACCGCGAATCATGAAAATACATGAACTCTAGTAGAAAAAGCTGAACTTGCTAAGAGGAAGATGATCGGGTGTAAAAATCCAGATGAGCTGAAAAGTGCTCTGATAAATGGCTTATACTTAACGTTAACGTTATTTATCTTGTTTTACCTTCCACTCAACTTTCTGTATTTCTTCATTAACACTTAAACAGCTTTTTACTTTAGCAGGGACCTTTTGTGGAAGATAAAACTGTAGTCAGCATTCTGACCCATGATTGTGTTGGCTGTAACTTGTCCATAACATTTCTCATTTAGCATTGTAAACAGTTGGTTTGGTTTATGTTTTAGTCATAACCAGTAAAATAACCATAATCACGTCAGTATCACTCAGTTTTTGAACTGGACTTGCTGAAGTAAAATAAACGTTTCTGTGAGATTTCAACTTATTGAAATGTTCTACCTTCCTCTCCTGCACTCAGTGAGTAGAACTGTAAGTACAATCAAGTCCACCAATAGCATCGCCCCCTGCTGGCGGCAGGCCGCTCCAACCGGATTGGAAATCTGTTTTCTGTCTCCTGGGTTTTATGTCAGAAACTGATCCATGACGTTTACATGTTCTTGTAAAAATACAACAGAATGTTTATCTTTTGAAACAGAACAAAAGAGAATATGGATGAATTAAATTTAGCCTTCAGCTTTTTAATAGCAGAGAATGAGCACTGAAGCACTTCTGATGATCAGAAGAAATCTGATTTACTTGAAATATTAAGTCTGAATTATGGAAGTCCACCTGATGCTGAATATAAATCTATATGCTATTAATCTCAAAAGACTTTTTAATGTGCAGTGCATTTATTTGTATCTGTAAAGCCCAATAGAAAGTCCATCTGTCCATCTATCCATTTTCTAACACCCTTGTCCCCTAGTGGGTCAGGAGGGGTGATGGTCTCTATCTCCAGCTAACGTTCCGGGCGACAGGCGGGGTCACCCTGGACAGGTCACCAGTCCGCCACAGCCAATAGAAAGTCATGGAAAAGAAATGTTATTTGTTAAATCATATATAAACAAATAAATGTGATGTGCACCAACAGCCTTATCAAATTAAAAGTTTTTTATTATTATTTGTATATTTATTTGTATTTTCTGAAAGAAAAGATACCTTTAAGGATTTGCTTAAATTTGAACAACATTAACATGAATATGGATTAATATCCCTCTTGGATTATTTTTGTAGACATAAATAACTTGGAAAACCAATAAATGCTCTCTTTACTTTTGGCATATATTCATACATATTTAAGATTTATGCTCCTTGAATTATTTTTTTAACTTTTTTTCTTTTGATTGACTAATTGAAGTTACTTTTTCACACGGTTAAATATGTAAAGAGACAGAAATAATCTAGTGATCCAGTAATAATACGCTCATACCAGACCAGGATAATCGAAGGCAATATAAAATTCAGTTTTTAAACATTTAGCTTATTTTTACAGTTGGAAGCTGTCCAACCCAACATGACTCTGTGAAACAATAAAGATGTTGTTTCCACAGTAACAGTTTTTCCACATATGAGGAGTTTTCAATCAGATGGAAGGTTTTCTAAATTGTTTGTAATCGTTGGTTAAATAATTGTAAGTCTAGACTTTGACTAAACCAGTCCAGACAGCAGTCATCAGGCCCTGGTGTGTGATCACAGATTATCATGATTCAACTTAAGGATCAATGTCACAAAGGGCTGAGTTATTTTGGATAACTTTTACCCTTATTAAATACCATTTTAATTTGAAAACTGAATTTTGTGTTTCCTCCAGTTATCTGTATGTCAAACCAGAATTAGTCAGACGATCTGGAATATTTTTAATGAATCTTGAATGGGCAAATTCTTTATCATGCAAGTGTATAAAATACAACCAGCTTTTCCCACATTACGTTGTTATGTTTCCAAAGAAATATACTAATGAGCCAAAAATGTCTAAATTAAAGCCATGTTTATCTCTGTCTCTTCATGGTATTTTTTTGTAACTTGACAAAGTTCTCATCTACTGAATCAACCTCACCCTGTGTGTTCTGAGCTGATGTTCCTGTGTGAAGAGAAAAGAGCAGCAGTTTGTGTTTTAGTGAGTTGATGATGTGCTACTGCTACTGGTAGGCTGACGGATTGTAACATCTGTAGCTGTTTAGCTAACTGTGCCTTACTGTGCTGTGCGACCTGAACATGAACAGTGATGGTGTTTTCTGATCGGGTTCTAATATCTGCTCCATCTTGTGCTGTTTACAAACCTCTGCAGTCTTTCTGTTCCTGTACATATTGTTTTATGTAGCTAACGAATGCTAATGCTAAATCTAACTAGCACATTTATCACTTGCTCTCCGTATATTCCAACCGTCTGTACTTATCCTTATGGCTGCACCTATATTCTATGAATAGCCACATTTATGGTAGTTGTGTAGGTGTGTCCAGTAGCAGATGCTTCCTCATCTGGTCAACTCTTCTGTACGGCATCACCTTCCTCAGTATGTGTGAGTCCTTCCACTACCTCTGCAACTGTCATGAGGGAAAGAACCACACGGGTAAAGCATACTGACTTCTGTCTTTCTAATGCTACCAATAAACTGTCACCTATCATTCTGAACAAATAAAGTATATATATTAGGATAAAATACCAACGGTTGTCTCTTCTGTTTCTCTAACCAGAAAACAAATTGATGGACCCAAATGAAATGTACATGTGTTAAAACATGAGATATCTATGTCAGGAATACACGTTAGACCCCATTTTGAATATTGGCAACCCCCATCAGATTCACAAAATCACATTACACGATTTAAAAGCCAACTCTGCTAGCATGGTCTGAACATGCTTAGGGGTTGAGGCAACCTTAAAGGATGGTGTGAGAATACAAGCAGTCTGTCACAACTTGAGTTGAACAGTCGATGCTCGGTCTGAATGTTCGTTTTCGATGAGACACACCAACCCGAGCTCCTCTCACTGCAGTTTACATCATGGTGGTTTCTATTAGTAAAGACAGAGATTATGGCACAGAGGAACGATTATTACAAGTTCACAAATATGGAGGAGGATGATTGAGAAGCAGAAAACTTTTTATTTTCCATGTCACTGGAATCCCAAAGGAAACAAATGGAAGGTGTTGGTGGGATGTTTACCCGCTGCGTCGGACCAGAACAGAGCGGGAGGAGTTCTGTGTTTTAGTCCAACAGTACCTACTTCCTCTCAGCCTCAGACAATTGTTCATCTAAACTATCCATCCTGGTCTGTGGCTGGAAAAAAAAAGGATTCTGGAAGTTGAGTAGTTTGGTCTGTTTTCAACATAAACAAACATTCCACAAAATTCTGACCAAACTCACAGTAGTTTCACATGCAGAGGGTGGCGAAGCGTTCACCAGGAAGGCTGTGACAAGAAGGGACAGACGACCTGAGGCTGAGGAAAATAAGACACAACTTCTGTCACACAACTGTAACAACAAGAACTGATTTCGGCACTTTGATTATTTAATCTTTTAACAAGCCAACAAGTGAAATGATCAGGATGGGATCTGCATCTCCTCTCTGGACTCCTAGATGAAGCTTTTGATGGGTCCAGACCATCCGGACCACCAATTAGAGAGTTACTAGTCAAGTCTCATCCCTCCATTAATTCTGCTCAGCCACATTCGCCAGCCCACAAATTGAAGATCTAAACAAGACCCTGACCACGGCTCCCAGGTGTCTCATTAGTATGCAGTGTTTTGGTGCTGCCATGTGTGTCAGTGATGGCTGAAGAGCCTCAGGTGGTAAGGGGTCACTGTCACTTTTGACCGGCGGAGGCTCTGCATTGATGAAAGAAGTGAGGCAGCAAGATGTCTTTTGAGGTGGGTTTATTTCATACTCCTGGTGAACACCAACACCTTCCTCTCTCCCCTTTTTTAGTGAACCAAAACAGCTACATTTGTACCTGCGGCAAGTACAACACTTACACCAGGTAAGGGGTGATCAAAAACAAGACAAACAAGAAACAAACACCATTTTCATAACCCAAACAGACAATAAATGATCCAACAAATATTTACATGCATGCAAATGATTAAAACTAAACTTATCTAAGGTCAATCAAAAGGTAACTGCAACTAAATATAAATCCTAAGAGTATTACCCCTATCAGTGGAAGATGGTTTGCTCCAAGAGCATTTGTCTCCCTTTCCGCTCGACCTGGCTTGAGACACACCCAGAAAGGCAAGAACTCAAACTCAAACAGTCAATCAATCAATCAACTCAAATTAAACCAATCAGACACAAACTGGCATTTTCCCCCACATTCTCTGAACAGGAAAGATGGCCAGTCTCCCTACCCAAAAGAATATTTACTAAATGTCACAATGTAACTGAAATAAAGAACACAAAACACATTTAAACAGTAAATAAATAACATGTCAATGATCAATATGGGATGGAACCCCTGGTCTCCATCACAGTCACCTTCACACAAGAAAGTTCACCTCTTGTGTGAAGGTCAACTGGAGGCGTAGTTGGGTTACGAACGGAGAAGAAAACTGATGGGTATTTTCTTGAACCTTCATTAAAAAGAACCACAGACAACGCATGTGAATAATTATGACAAAGCTTTTGCAAAAGGAGAAGACTCAACAAACGGCTTCTACAAGCCGTTCACCGAGCGTTCTAAAAAACCTTTGGTTACAGCTCGTCTTTTATTATCAAACAAAAACAGGGAGGATGGGGGACGGAAGACAGCACAGACAATATTTATCACTGCACACAGGCAGTTTCTAAAGTAGGGAGTATTTAGTGATAAGACCACCTGTGGAAGCGTAATTTAAGGTCTGGGAAATAGACCGTTAACTGTTTCACATAAAGATTTACAGGCAGATGTGGCCTTCAAGTCAGTTCAGAGACACAGAAGTAAGAGAACACTTTAAACTGAAAATCACAATCTATATTAACTATTGTTGATGAACATTAGACTGAATATAAATAAGTAATAACAAAATGATAATACCAAAAAATCTCTAACATTCCCCCCTTTTTATCATTTTCATAAGACAAGCATAGAAAAGAAAAGAATAGATCCAATAAATGCAAGAATTATTATATTTTTTAAATACAGAATGAATATATGATATAAATGAAAAGTAAATGAAAAATAAAAGAAACAGCAAAAAATCAAATGCAGTTTTTCTCATCACTAACACCACTTGTTTTCACATTTTGATGTAGGAATCATTCAGCAAATGAATTAATCTGTTTATTGATTACAGAACTTCATCATCAGAAAACAAGTCGTCTTCATTTGTCTCATAGGTCATTTTCACCAGCTGATAGTTGACCACAGCAGTGTTAATTGACTTTAGCATCATGCTTCGAAGGCATGGAACAATGCAACTTGTGAACAGACAAAAAAGGATCAAAACACCCAGAATAGGTGTTCCAAGCTTCAACAGTAAATTCCACCATGGCCCAGAAGTGAGCCAAGAAAGAAAGTCAAAAGAAGATGATCCTTGCGTTCCATCAGTTCCTGTTTCATCAGGAACGAATGTACAGCACGCTGGGCCAATGATTTTATAAACACCACCCTGAGAGGCTGTGAGCAGGTCCAGCACAATACGATTTTGCAAAACCATGTTTCTCAGTTCAGTCAGTTCTTTCGCTGTGCCGTTGGCCAGCTGGTGTGTGCTGTTGATGAGTCGCAGTAATCCATATCTGTTGATCTCAACGTGGCCTTGAAACTCTCATCAAGCAAGTTGTCACAGTCTGGGTTGTCCTTCCAGACTTTGCAGTTGGGGGTCGCCCTTTGACCCCTGCAGGCAATGTAGTTGATGTAATCCGGTGTCATGTCACAATAGGTGTAAACTTTGTTACACAAATTCCAAGGTAACATCCTAAGTCAAATGTGTCCGTCGTTGAAAATGCAGCTCCTCAGAGACCAGGGTTTAGCTTCTGCTAAAGAAATGGTCTCTG
>CM065375.1:19287257-19329757 GCA_033032245.1 Poecilia picta
CATACAAGGGAACTCAAAACCTCAGAGTTTTAGTAGGACGTTGCCTAACAAGGATTCTCAAAACCTTAGAAAAGTCATTTTAATATTCACTTACGTTTCTGTAGTTTTCGGGTTGTCCGGTCGGATCTCGTCACTCAGTCGTTGGCAGACAAAGTCGGACCTATGCAGCCGGCCCAGCAAAGAATTCACTTCCTGGGACTTTCTTTCCAGGTCCAGTTGACTCTGGCCATGCATGGAATCAGCGCGTCTTCCTCTGCCTGTCAGCGATCAGTGTGAGAGATCCCGGGTTTCGGCACCAAATAATGATGGGTATTTTCTTGAACCTTCATTAAAAAGAACCACAGACAACGCATGTGAATAATTATGACAAAGCTTTTGCAAAAGGAGAAGACTCAACAAACGGCTTCTACAAGCCGTTCACGAGCGTTCTAAAAAACCTTTGGTTACAGCTCGTCTTTTATTATCAAGCAAAAACAGGGAGGATGGGGGACGGAAGACAGCACAGACAATATTTATCACTGCACACAGGCAGTTTCTAAAGTAGGGAGTATTTAGTGATAAGACCACCTGTGGAAGCGTAATTTAAGGTCTGGGAAATAGACCGTTAACTGTTTCACATAAAGATTTACAGACAGATGTGGCCTTCAAGTCAGTTCAGAGACACAGAAGTAAGAGAACACTTTAAACTGAAAATCACAATCTATATTAACTATTGTTGATGAACATTAGACTGAATATAAATAAGTAATAACAAAATGATAATACCAAAAAATCTCTAACAAAAACTGCCATCGAAACATCGTCAAACCGTGTTTCATGTTTTGCTGCCAGCTTTTTGGTTGGTTGTTTTAAGTTCTGGTGGTTGATAATTAGTTGTGACTCCAACTCTCACACCAACCACACTGCACTGGCAATCGTTGGTTAAATAATAAACCAAGTAGAGAAAGATGCTACCTTTCTCTACTGGTAGCTACTCTAGTAGCTTTAGCTCATTTAATTTTCTCTCCATGCTTTTCCACTAGTTTTGTTAAACGACTGTAGATTCAAAGTAACAGTTAAGCACAACATTAAAATCAAAAAACAAACAGGAGTTAGTTAATAGTTGGTGAATGTCACTGCCTAGTAATTCTATTGTGCATCTGTCTTGAAGTTCAGTGGTGTAAGATCATGTATAACTAGCTAAGCCACATGCTGTGTGGACCTGCTGAGAAATCTTTTAGCTTGAGTAAAATAAATCTCATACTTCACTTATACCACAGATACCACTTTACACTGCAGCAATAACCCAATAATAACATGACTTAATCTCATGTGACAATATGCAAACTCTCTGTCTGCGCTGATGACCTTTATTGGCAGAATTCCTGAAGCTGAAAGTGAAACTGATAAAACTGGCAGAAGTTTGGAGCTTTGAAGTTTTATCCTAAAATGATCAGTTGGTCTCTCAACATGGAAAAAGGAAAATAAAACAAGTTAAAATATGATTTACAATCAGAGCCTGTGTGAGACGTCTGCACTAAGAAATCAGCTTCTGGTCAGAACTCCAGCGTTAACCTGATTTCTGACAGCTCCACTGCTTTAAACAGTCACTCCAGAGTTTCATCGTCAAAGACGCTTTCTAAACAGACTGCCTGGCATTTTCTGTCTGCTCCCAGGTCAAAGATGATCTGATATGGTGGCCTTCAGCAGCCCACAGTGACCAGGATGCTCAGCTGGAAGTCTAGTTTGCTGCCATCATGAAACCAAACCGTTGCACATTCAGCTAAAGATGTCAACTGTCCAACTGTGATGTGATGACACTGAGACGATGTTACTAGTAAAATGAAGTCCCAGCAATCCTCTCTGACCTAATCCCAGTGTGGGGTTGATTACTGTCTTAACAGTAAGAAGAAGCTAAGAACTGAGAAATGAGTTTTACTTGAGCAAAGTTCCTTCTGACCTGGATATTTCATACCTCAAAAAGGTTCAACCACAGAAGTTTTCACAGGCCCCTCCCTCTGCAGCATCAGTTATTGTAGTTAAACACATTAAATTTCTGGCCAATCACACAATATGTTTTGGACACATAATCTTGACTAACAGATTATGTGTCAAGAAGAAGCTGCAGGAACTCCAAAACCCTACAAGCACAGCATGATGACATTTTGTTCCTGCAGCTCTGGGAGAGAAAACAAATGTGGGTTTTTTTTGTTTTTTTCTGGAGAATCTTTGTTTAACTGTTGTGGTGCAAAATGGGAGTGGTACAAACCACTATACCACATAGAAATCACCTTAAAAAAGAAATAATTTGTTATTTGAGCATCATTTAGTGGAAGAGTGGACAAACTGAAAAAGCCACATCAAAACAACAAAAGTTATAAGACAGTAAGAACCACAACAGAAGTGGAACTTATAGTAAAACTGAAGTCAGGCTAAAATGGAAATTTTGCTAAAACTGATATTTTTGCTCATGAATCAATCCAATTTTATTTGTACAGCACCTTTCAAACTGCAGTTACATCATAAAAGCCCAAAAATTGCTAAATTTATCCCTGAACAGAAGTTATGATAAACAAGAAACTATTGTGAAACAGAGTTTATGCAAAAACAGAAGATCAAATGGAAGTTGTGATATACTTCCTAGCATAACTTCCATTTTACCATCATTTCTGTTGTGGCTTTTGCATTTTGTTGACCTTTACAGAACAATAATGAAAAGATAAAAAATATTTGAATCACTCGCTTCATTTCATCTAAAGCGACTAGATGTGTGAACATATCATGGGTCTTAGAGAAACAGTCAGATAAAACTCTGCTCCTGCATTTCTTCTCTGCTTCATTGCATCAACCATCACTGAGGGCCAGACTTCATATCAGATGCGGCGCTGCCAGCTGGCTGATATCCAGCACATACTAAGTCAATAGTGCTGCCAGCCCGGTTACACTCTACATGCTCTGAAGCAATAACAGAGGACAATCTAACCTGGGAAAAAAAGAGAAAAAATCAACAGCTCCTCCCGCGGCGGTTGAAGGTCCTGTTATCATGCAGCATCCAGCCGCCGTGCGAACCAAACCAATAAAAGCGGCGGGCCGGAGGCGTTCTGACCCGAACCGGACCTCAAACCGATATGGCCAAAAGCTACAAGCTGCTCCGGCGTCTCAACAAGACACACATTAACCTTCCTGCCGTTATTTTTTCTGCAGAGATCTCCCACTTTGAAGTGCTTTCCATTTAACCTTCATTTAACTCTTGTGTCATCGCTCCCTGCGCTCCGCTCTGACAGCGGAAGCCTTTAGAAGTCAGAACTGGGCCTGAGGCTGTAGATGGAGAATCAGCACATCTGTCTGCTCATCATCTGTCTGCTCCAGGTTGAGCTGAGTGAGGAGCGGCTGCTGGACCCGGGTGTCAGAATCTCAGTTTAAAAACACATAATCCTGGTTTTACAGAGCTGGATGTTTCAGACCAGAGTAGCAACAGGGTGTAGAGTTCAGCTCTACGGCATCTTTGGGTTTCAGAATTTAGTTTTTTAAAAGAAGACATTCTGTTTCAACATATTTCTTCTATAGGACCAAAAAAGATCCTATAGATCACAAAACAGTGATTCATTTGCCTCACTGTTTGTCTCAGTTTGTCTCTGTGCATTGTTATATAAACTTCAAGAGTATAACATAATAATAATTTTACAATAGTGTGTCATGTTTTTTAACCTGGTTTTCCAAATTAAATATTTTCATGGAATTTGACTTAATATCGTCTTGGGTGACGTTTAAAGCCAAATGCTTAAAGGTTAATAAAATAGTTTGACTGAACTGTGAGATGTTTTAAGACAGGACAGTTTATTTTAGCTGTGCTTGCATTAACTCTTAGCTTTAGCTTTTTACAACAACCTGTCTACATGTAGTGAAGACAGGTTGAAGAGACTGAAGGCCGTCCTTTACAACAGTGGTCCCCAACCCCCGGTCCGTGGACTGGTACCGGTCCGTGGATCAATTGGTACCGGGCCGCACAACAAATAATGAAATATTTCAGCTTCATGTGTTATTTAAGTCTGAAGGATCTTTTATTTTGAAAATCCTTTAACCAGATGCTCTCGGTTACTTGTGCGCTAACACCGAGCCACAAGCAGCAAAATGAATAAGAAACAGATCAGATGCCTTTGGAAACTCTCTTCCGGATCACCTAACCCGGCGCATCTGCCCCCGTTCCGCAGTGGAATTGTCTGAGTCTTGACCGCTCAACAACACCACATCATTTTCAGTTATGTGCTGAAAATTGTTCTTTAACTTTAAAAACAAATCAAAACCCTGTGAAGATGCACAAAAATGAAAACTTTATTTTAAAAAAAGACACATTTTCTTCAAATTGAGATTTCTATGACTTGTCTGTTAGTTAAACCGTTGACTTCAGAATTTAACACTGTCAAAATCTCGACTGCTCTATAGAAAACCAAATATTTAATCAGAGTTCAATATTTACTGAAGGTAGGTTATTGACTCCTCAGAATCTCTCCATGGAATCCCGTTAGTTGACACTAACCATGTGTGATCAGTCACATGTCAGTAAAAAACTGCATGTTATTTTCCAGTTGTGGTTCCGTCTGCAAAAAAAGTAAATAATAATTTTTAAAAAATCAGTAAGGACATTAAAAATTCATCTTCACAGACACTCCAAGTATTTTAACAAGATCATTCTTGGTTTGAAAAGTTTGACCTTCCTTTTCTTCGCTTGTTATTAGTCTGATCTCTTGCTCCGTTTTCCTCCAGGCTCTGAGGTTTCTCTTATTATCTTCTGGAGCTCCAGGCGCTGCTCTGATTTCTTGATTTTCACATTGAAAAAAAAAACCCCAGCTAAACATGTTCAGTTATGTGCTGAAGCTTGTCCTTTGACCGCTAATGGACATGGCTCATCAGAATGTGTCTCTGCTGGTGACAGGCTCCGTCTCAGTGTCTGTCTGGACATCAGCAGCAGGGATGTCGGTGCTGACGCCTCAGTTTTTCCATCTAATTGATCAAGTCCTTAAGCAGAGAGCTCTGATTTGGGTTCCAGTGAGGGGGGGGATAACGAGTCCAGAAGGAAAATGGTTTTGGAGCATCTGAGGATGTGACCGGGTTTCCAGGCTGGAGCACAGTGAAGATCTGCTGAGCCTCTTGGATCTGTCCCGTCTCCCGGGTTACCGCCTGATGACTCTACGCTTAGAGGTTCTTTCCATTTAAGTTACGGCCCCCGCATGGAAAATTAAACCTGCTCCAACAAAACAGGCCACATTGTGTGCAGGCATCACCTCCATCACGTTTAAAAGCACAAGTCTTGCACATAGAGGGCGCTGTAGGCCTGATTTTGTCTCCAAGGAAGATATTTATAGGACCTGTCTTCACAGGAGGAGAGTTTTATCGAGGGGATTTTTTTTTTTAGGCAGGCAGAAACATCATCTTCATGTCTTTTGTCTTCCAGAAAGACAAACTCTGAGACCATTCATCACCCCTCATGGAAAACCCATGACTGCGGTTCCTTGGTTTGGTTTGCTGACAGTTGTTGGTCCGGAGCTGGAAGCTTTTCTGTTTTCTTCCTAACAGCAAAATACATTTGTAATGTAAATGCCCCTCAGCCCCCCCCCCCCCCCCCCCCCCCCCCAGTTTCCCCAAAATAAATAAATAAATAAAAGTGTTTGTGTTTTTCCAAAGCACAAAAAGAACTATTAACATAGGCAAAAAGGCATGTTAGAGGAGAATTGCAACAAACAGACAAATAAATAATTAAGTAAATGAATAAATAATCTGAAAATGGCCTTGGACTGAATTTTACTCTGTGAATCCAAAATTGATTTTCCAGTAAAGAAAAATCTATTTGAAACAGAAAGGACAGATTCATGTATTTATTTATCTATTTAACTTGAACACAATAAATTATGAATTGTTGAAATACACTGAATAATTCACATATTGAAGATCAATTTTGAAGGACTTAATTTAACACATAATTCACCAACTTCTAACACATATGTTTGTTTGTTCAACCCAGCCCAAATATTACACTTTTGTCTGTTCAGACAGAAATAACATATTTGTTTATCATTTATTATTTATCTATTTCATTTTTTGTGTAACAAACGGTTAGCAACTTCAATCAACTGGAGAACATTTTGAGAATAAAAGGACTAATGTCTCAACAAGATCTACAGAAACTCATCCATGATTTAATTTATAGTCGCATTAATTACTGCAACAGCGTCTTCATGGGTCTGTCTAAAAATAATCAACCCTCCAGCTGCTGCTGGGGTTCTGACTGAAACATGAAGATAGAGAACATCACCCAGTTCTACAGTCCTTCACTGAGAGAATAGACTTTAAAATACTGTTAGTTTATAAATCACTGAACGGTTTAGAACCACAACACATTAGAGATCTGCTGTTGTTGTATCAACCTTCCAGACCTCTCAGGTCTTCTGGTTCTGGTTCTGGTTCTGCTCTGCATCCAGAACCAGAACCAAACAAGGAGAAGCAGCTTGCAGCTTCTATGCACCACAAATATGGAACAAACTTCTAGAAAACTGCAAAACAGCCGAAACACTGAATTCCTTTAAATCAAGGCTCAGACCAACTGTTCATGGTTGATTCTGAGCCACAATAAATGAAACATTGACCAACATGTTCAACGTGTATTAATGACTTGAATGATCAAAATGTAATGTTTGTCACTTGTTCTTCACTCTGAACTGCTTTGTGGCTGAAATGTTCTATACATAAACCTGATTAAACGAGAGTCCAGGCTGTAAGCTACAGACTCAGGTCAGTCAGCATCACTTCACACCGCTGCGTGTTTTTTCTCCTCTCTGAGAGGCTCTGAGATGAAAACCAGACCTGAAACCAAATAGCTTAATTTTTTTTTCTCTAAACCTGAAAAAAAAATCCACATTTTGACTGATCGCGCAGCCGGCTGGGCTGCTTTACGTGGGCCATGCCTGTCCATGCAGCAAGGTTAGCCAGGATTCATGCAGCAGCAGGCTGGATGCTTCATGCCAGGAGGGGAGGTGAAAAGGTCGCCTGTCTGAAAGGTAAACCAGTCAACAAAATCACATTCATTCACTCCTTTTTTTATTCTGTTTGTTCCTGGAGGCTAATCTGCCTCTACAGGCCAGTTGATTCCCTCTGCAGCCCAACTGTAAGAATTTATTGCATTTTTAATTCAATGGATTTTATTGAAATTCATTTAATAGACCAACAAAGCCAGCATATAATTGTGAAATGAAAGGAATGTTTTTATTTAAATAAAAGTCTAAAAAGTGTGGTATACTTTACATTTATTAATAAATATTCAATTAACATTCTCTGGATCCACTTTTTGTTGCAGCTGGTCGCCTCTGCATATCTAAAGGGTAATTAAAATCATTTTTTCGTTAATAAATCACTCTACTGTCTCTGCATCAGCCTTTCTGGCCACTCAGGTCTTCTGGATCAACCAAACATGGGGGAGCAGCATTCAGTTTCTAGGCTCCTCTAATCTAGAACAAACTTCCAGAAAATTGCAGAACTGCTGAAACCCTGGAGGCTGAAACCTGCTACAGAAATAAACTTCACCTCATCATTACACATAACTTCATTACACATAAAATCTATTGCAGTTTGAAATCCTAATATGAAGACATTTAAGTGGCAGGAACATTTTAGTATTGTATCAGTATACAGTCAGGCTGGACATTAATACTCACTGTGTTCTGGTTTTAGGGAGGGAGAAAGTCTCTCAGCCGTTGGGACTAAACTCAAAACTTTTTCTTTTTGACAAACAGTATATTTAGCGCGGCTCAGATGACTCTCAGCCATCCATTCAGATGTGCTGCCACCGCCTGCTGCTGCTCAGGGACGTTTTAAGACGTATTGATCCTCCTCTCCAACTTTCATGTCTTCTCTCTCCATGTTCATTCCAGCTCACCTTGGTCTGCTTCTGTTCTGCTTGTTTTTCTTCCTCTGCACTGAGGGAACCAGACATGTTTAACTCTGTCAACGCTGAAATAGACTGACTACAACTGAACAATATTTGATTACTTTCATGATGGGGTTTTGTTGTGTGGTGTGTGTGTGTGTGTGTGTGTGTGTGTGTGTGTGTGTGTGTGTGTGTGTGTGTGTGTGTGTGTGTGTGTGTGTGTGGTGTGTGTGTGGGTGTTGGTGTGTGTGCTGTGTACATGTGTATGCTACCATGTGGGGACCAATGGTAGCCAAGTGGGGACCTAAGCCTGGTCCCCACTTGGAGAAACCCTGTTTTAGGGTCAGGGGTCAGAGTTAGGACTAAGGTGTGAATTGAGTTTTGGTTGGTTAGGGTCAGGGTTAGGTATGTGATGGTTAGGGTTAGGAAAAGGATAAAGGTCAGGTTTAGGTTAGGTTTAGGCTTTAGAAATTAATGGAAGTCAATGGAAAGTCCCCACTTAGATAGCAGCGTAAGACTGTCTGGTGTGTGTGTGTGTAGGTGTGTGTGTGTGTGTGTGTGTGTGTGTGTGTGTGTGTGTGTGTGTGTGTTGTAAACTAGAGCAATAACAACAACAAAAACTGTCACATTTATTTGATATACCAGAATCAGGACATGCAGAGATGATAAAAAGTTTGATCACTTTGGACGTTTTCTGCCTTTTCCAAATCAATCAGCACCAAAGAAATAAATTATTTAAAAAGACACACACACATTACAATAAAACCTTTAATGCAAATATAAAAATTGATCTCAGGGCGACTGTGGCTCTGTGGGTAGAGTCGTCGTCTTGTGATCAGAAGGTTGCAGGTTTGATTCCAGCTTCCTCATGTCAATGTGGACAAGGCACCTAACCCCAAATTGCCCACTGAGCTGCATATTGGTATATAAATGTGTGAGTGTTTGTGAGTGTGAATGGGTGAATGTGGCTCTAGTGTAAAGCACTTTGAGTGGTCAGAAATGATTAGATAAAGTGCTAAATAAGTTCAGTCCATTTATCCATCCATCCATTTTCCTACACCCTTGTCCTTTAATGGGGTCAGGAGGGTTGCTGGTGCCTATCTCCAGCTGGCGTTCCGGGCGAGAGGCGGGGTTCACCCTGGACAGGTCGCCAGTCTGTCGCAGGGCAACACAGAGACACACAGGACAAACAACCATGCACACACACACTCACACCTAGGGGCAATTTAGACAGACCAATTAACCTGACAGTCATGTTTTTGGACTGTGGGAGGAAACCGGAGTACCCGGAGAAAACCCACCATGCACAGGGAGAACATGCAAACTCCATGCAGAGAGGCCGGGGCCGGGAATCGAACCCAGAACCTTCTTGCTGCAAGGCAACAGCTCTACCAACTGCGCCACTGTGCAGCCTCAGTCCATTTACCATAACATTAAAAAGTGATTGCATAATTATTCACCCCTCAAAAGGCTTCTGACCTAATTCAACAGAAATCCAGTCAGTTTGTCTTTGCCGTCTCACACTGAATGAATGAAGCTGCATCCAGAGGTTTTGAAGGGGATGAATATTCATGCATTAACTTATTTTATGGTAAATATTTTTGTACACACTGATACATTTTTTTTTGTCAAAACCGAATTACGTTGCTAATGACTGATTTGTAAGCTCAATAAAAAAGGTAAAACATTCAAGGAGGTGAATACTTTACTTTTTACAGGAACTGTAACAAACAGTATTTACAATGACTTGACACTCAGGTGAGATTTCAAACAAAACATTTAGAAAACAAAACATTAAAACCCAATTTTAAATGTTAAATACATTAATTTGATGGAGAGAAATAGTAGTTTTTAGCAAAAACTAGTATTTTGTAACCTAAAAATACTAGTTCAACTTAATCTAGGTTACACTGGCAATAAAGGTGCCAGTGTTTAATGATTTATAAGATAAAGTAAGGATATTACAAACAGAGACTTCTTGGTCTTTGTGAATTTTCAAATAAAACCCAGTCATTCATCTATTCAACTGGAGTTGATGCCAAACTTCAAAAGTCAGAAAAAGTCTATAAGAAAATATGTTTTTCCATCACATACAGTGAGCAGAATAGCAAAGGAGGTTAAATAAATTCTCCAAAACTCACTGAAGCAAATAGAAGTTGATATCCATCAAAATGTGAGCTTGTCACGTCTGCTAGAACAACTGAAACATCCAGGCAGCACCGCTGGCTTTAGATGATTGAATTTTAATCTTATGCTTTTGAACAGTCATTGAAAGGCTGCTGCCTGTTGTCCAGCTGAAAGTAATGAACACCGTCCAGCAGACTGAGCCACAAAAGGTCACAGCTGTTGGGAAACTGGCTGTCCAGAGCGCAGTATCCCAGCATACGCATAGAAAATTAAGTGGAAGGAAAAGGTGTGGGAAACAAAGGTGATTGTCCTTTAAGGTAAGTATGAAGAAAGTTCATTAGAAGGTCTGTGGAGATTCTTGAGTCAGTAACATGAACCACAGCTCACATGTTACATGTTATAACAGAACATGACACAACATTTTTACCTTTATTATGCTAACTAATATTATAAGTTTAAGAGAAACTGAATTTTAGAATGTAAGCCATAAATATAGAAATAAACTTTTCACATGAATATGACAGTGTAATGAATTTACCTTTAATCTGAATTACAATACATTTTTAATCAAGTTACTGAAGTCTTACTGAACAAGTCTTGGTTACAATTAATTTCAACTATATTGATTTATCAGCTTTGTTTTTCTTTAAAAGCTGTGATATCGAGCAGATTCATCTTCCATAGCTTCGTAATGCTACAAAATCTCATCTTCATATAAATCCTATAAGTGTAAGTATAAGTATATATGTGGACTGGACAACTAATGAAAACAATAAATAAACAACAAACAGCTTCGAGTTTGTTCCCAAATGTCTCCCTGAAGGGACGTTTCCGCCTGGTTCTGCTGACCCCTGTGTCTGGTCTGCTGCAGGGTCACCTGGCGCCTCATGGCACCGCCGGCCGCCGCCGCGCTGCTGCTTTACGAGATCAGGTGGCATCAGTGGCTTCAACTGCTTCAGTTTGGTCCCCAGAGAGAGGAAGACAACTCTTCCCTTGAATCCGTTCTCTTTAGTGCTCCTCTTGACCTTTTGACCCTGCTGATGGGAACCGCAGCCTCCCTGCAGAACGTTCCACACACACACACACACACACACACACACACACACACACACACACACACACACACACACACACACACACACACACACACACACACAGAGCTCCGGGTGGGGCGGAGAACTCGATTCTAAATGATTCTGACTTGATATCGATATTTTGAATCCATCCACCCACCTCTACTGCTAAACGTAGCTTCTTCTTAAGGACAGAGGACAAACACATGGACATAAAACCACCCAGAGCTGAACCACAGCAGTCTCAATAAGATGTCACTGTTATGTTAAAGAAGCTTTCATTGATGTAAACGCAGTTTAAATCTGTCACCTACAAAACAGAGGGAGGCCCAAAAGAAAGGGTTCGATGTTTCTTAAATTCAGATGTAGCGACGATGTGTGAACCGGTTTCCACTTCTGAAATCAATGCTGAGGAAACGTTTGAAACTCAGTTCCAGAGTTTTTCCAGCTCATCTGCTGGACCAGTTTCCCTCCAAGTGGCTGAAGTTCAGGCAGGAAGTGGCTGCGGTTCTAACTGGTATTGTCTCTGTCAGACAGTGGAGCGAATACGGGGTGATTAGAGGCGACACACGGAGCCTTGTTAGCGCCGTGGCTTCGGGACGCGAGACAAACTCAAAGGACAGACACTGCAGAGGTGAGAGGAAGACATTTAATCTATTCTGTTTGAAAGTCCCTGTCCTCCCCTCAAACACGTCTCCTTTTGTTGCGGCAGAACTCGATGTGTCCAGGGGCCACGTTGGCATTAAACTACAAACAGGGCCCCTGAAGCGAGCCGGAGCGAAGGTGGAGGCAGTTCCTCAGGAAGCCGTCCTCCCCTGTGAAGCGTGTGAACTGTGGACCCCCGTCTCTCTGAAACGAGCTCGGTGTGGTCCGCAGCGTTCCGCTCGGCTCCGCTTTCCCCACGTCCGGTGTGCATTGACACGTCCCCTTCATGGCAACGGCCCGCTCATTATATCTCATGAATAATTGATGAGCTTCCAGTACACAGCTATTTTCAAGAGTTTATTAACGTTAATATGGTTCCGTGTTACTTAGAGATTACAGGAACACTGTAGAGAAAGACGTAAGAATGTTATAAAAACACAACCATTCTGACATTGTCCTGTTTTATGTCTCTAAGGGTCATCAAAATTAGTCCTATTTGCCAAATGGCAAAATCAGAGATTATTAAATATTTTACTTTCTAATACCTTCAAAAACCATAAGGAGGCCCAGAAGACGTCACAGCTTCTAATGGAGGTTTTGCCTTAAAACAACCAAACACACATTTAAATTCAACATAACCTAAATGTAACAAAAAAAACTTACAGTAAGAAAAAAATTAAGGTCTATTTCAATGTAATGCAGCTAAACTCACACAGAGGTCCGTCGCATCAGGTGGAGACGATTAGAGCATCGTAACATTTTAATGGAGCTTCGCCTCTTTCTGCCTGAGGCCTTCAGAAACAAGATTAGAGCAGCTTACGAGTTAAGGGGTTTACAGCTGTCTAAAAGTATTTCAAATCGGTACAGAACATAATCTACAAGTTGAGGACATTTAAGAAGCTGCCAACATGCCCAGTGTTTTCCCCAAGAAGACTTCCCTCAAGACAAAAAGAAGTCTCCAGAAATCCTAAAATACCATCATGGGACCATCAGCTGGTTCCTACATTTAATATGAAAGTCCCCTAAAATCAGAAGTTTCCTCTTCTGTCTCCACTCTGTGTCCTAACAAATTACGGTTCATCACAGCCACTAGTGCCAAAATAATTCCATCTGTTTGTTTTCTATTCTTCCTTGATCTTGCGGGATCTTAGGAGACTGGATCCCATCTCTGGTAACCAGAGGAAAAGCTACGACAGAAAGACTATTTACCCAGCAGTCATGTTTTTGGACTGTGGGAGGCAACTGGAGAGCAGAGAGAATCATGAAGAACAAGATGCAAACTCCATCTAGAAAGAGCAAACTACTAACTACTCCACCAGGCAGGTTTTAACCCTGAAACAACCACAAAAACCACTGATGGACATCAAGTATATAGGGTTTAATTTTGTCAGAACATTTTTCACAAAGGTCTGCAGAGATTTTCTCCAGAAGGAACCGGGCTGAACCCGAGCCGTCAAGCAGTTCCTGAAGGTGGAGACTGATTCCTCCGTTAATTCTCAGCTGATGTTTGACTGAAATCCTGTCAATATTTTATTACATGATGGACACTGACAAGGTCACAGACTTTGGTTGGTAACTAAATCTTGTTGGGCCCTCGGTTCAGGCAGAAAACACTTAGCCTGTCCATTAATGGTGCCACGCTGTGTAATCTGATCAAGTCACAACTTAACGTGTCAGGATGTATTTCCGTCTGCTCTGTCCATTACAGGTAGATCTGACACGGGAATCTGAGAAGCTGACGGAAAAGAATGACAGCTGTTTTGTTTTTGATTTGTTTTTTTTCGGGGTTGCTGTAGCTGAAGGTTCAGGGTTTGTTTGTAATTTCCCCCTAAAGAATAGAAAATCTTTGATTTAGGATTTACAAGGTGCAAAGTTTGAGATGGACTCATTTTTTAGAGAATACACTTAAAACTACTGCTGCTGAGTACAAAACCACAGAACTCAAGTCCTCATAAAATCAGACAGGAGTTGAGAATGTTAAAATATATTCTAACATATATCAATATTACTTGAAGCATTACTCAATGTTCTGGGTCCTGGTTAAGTTATGAATGCAAAGGAATGTTTGTGTTTTGTGTGGGAGTGAGCCAAAAATGTATAAGGTAGAAAAACATTATAGTGTCTGCAAGTGTCAGAAAGCCTTAAAACTTTTGTGTGCTGCACAAACACTGAGCAGCACCGGAGTCTGAACGTTAGAAAAACGCAGCCATGACACACGTTCATCTGTCATGAAGGACAACCAAGACGTCTGACCCTAAACCAGCTGCTGAGCTGTGGATGGATGAGGCTCGACCGTTTAGAGGGAGGATCACCGGCTGCATCTTCATCGTCTGAAGTAAAGACACTGAGGAGAACAAGACAGCCTGAACTTAGTCACACCTCACTACCAAACATCCACGCCTGGGACTTACTTTAGCAACTTCAAAGTCAAAGTCCTAGCTTGTGTTCAGACGGAGCCACTAAAACACAATATCTTGACATGAAAATGCCGCTGGTTATTACTTCCAGATATCAGCAATGTGTGTCCTCTCAAATATTACTTGTCATATTAAAGGTGTGGATGGGAAACGAGGACCGATATCCTCCGCCGGTATCTCTGGCCCACTTCAGCAATAACATCCTTATTATCTCTGTCATATCAAAACTTGGACACAGCCGAGCTGCTGATGTGACCAAACTGACCAAAATTCAACCCTTCGCATAAGCAGACACAAAAGCTTCCTGTTAATGTAGATAATTATTAGACTGTCTGCCTGTGAACGCAGCTCACATCCTCACGTAGAGACAACTCATGCTAACATAAACTGAACACATGTTCAGCCTGAATCCTGTCCTATTTGCCCTTTTTCTACTAACTCTCCGATCGCTCTGCAACACACACACACACACACACACCCCACACACACACACACACCCACACATACACACACACACACCCACACACACACACACACACACCCCCCCACACACACACACACCCCACACACACACACCCCCCACACACACACACACACCCCACACACACACACACACCCGCTGCGTAGCGTAGCTCACCGTCACTGACAAGATGCATGATGAACTCATCCGCTTCTGATTTATAATAACACACTTTGCCATTGTAAAGGAGGAAATTGAACAAACAGGCCATGCTATCTGTCACCAGATGACCCAGTTCAAGTTCAAGAAGCTGCCTGTCAAGAACAATTGACTGCACGGCTGATATATTAGACCTTAATGGCAGCAGGAAAAAAAAGAGGCTCTTAACGATTGCCTTTGCTGGGCATGTGAAGGTCCCACTGTGGGCCAGATTGCAAAAGGAAACAAATGATTTCCTGAAGCAGCATCTTCCTTCCCAAAAGAAAAAAAGAAATCATCTGATACAGGCGGGGTCGGGTGGTGAAACGGCTTTGGAAGATTAACGGGTTTTGTTTTTGGAAGAAAATTGGTGTGGAAATAATTCATCACCTCATCAGGGGAGCCAGGGGCAACAATCTTGTGTTTTTTGATGCAACTGCAATGATGTCCTGTTTCATTTGATGTAAAAGTGTCTCCAGTGTGGGTTAGCTAGGAGCAGTCGGGATTGACTGCTGTTGGCAACATTCTGTTACAAAATTGTTAAAAAATGTAACCCAAGGCGGTTTGTCCAAAGTTAAGTTTCAATGGTTCTGATAAAATTGATCAAACTTAAGTCCAGTTATCTGTTTTGTCCTTCTAACAAGGTTCACTGTTCTTCCACTATCCTGCTGTTCTTTAACCACAGGGTTTAATATTTTGTTGGCCAACCCTTTACCCATAACCTAGAACATGCCCCCATTTCTGAAGAACATAATCCAAGAGTTCCTACCACCTACATACAGTAGCTCTGAAGAAGAACCTTCAGGTTTTTGTGGTTACAATATTTCTTGTGATAATTGTTCCTCATTAAACCTTTTCCAAAATGTACAGATGGAAGCAAAAAAAGATGAGGAAAAATAAGAAGCAGGCAAATTGGACAGGCTGAATCCAAATGAGTTGAAACCACATTGGAGACACATTGTCAGACTTTAAAGGACTTAAATAGTTAGATTTTTGTTACTCGTCATATTCATGGACTATGGTTTGACATCATGTAAGGCTGAGGCAGTACGGTGGTGGAAGTAAGACACACTGCCACCCGCAGGTGGGAGGTGGGAGACACCTTAACCTGATGTTTGTGACCATTTTCGAGAGAAATTTGCAGTAAACTCACATTAGCTGCACTTTCATTACAAAACTGCACAAAACTTTGTTGATATTCCACTAAAACAAAAATAATTCACAAATGATTAAAAAACATTTCATTAAAAAAGAAACACAAATGCAGTGCTGTGGTGTCGCAGGGGCAAAGCACAACCCACATATTGAGGCCTTGGTCCTCATGCTGGTGGTCCCAGGTTCAATTCCCAGCCTGGTGATGTCCTCCCCCCCTCCCATTACCCTCCTTCCTGTCAAACTACCTTCCAATAAAGGTCACTAGAGCCAACAAAACCTTAAAAAAAGAAGCAAATAAAATCCCATATGAATATGTTCTTTTTTTAAATCCTCCTACACTTCATTCTAGCAGCAGAACTTTTCATCAAAAAATTATTTATTTATTTTTTAATTGGCAGGTTTATTTAAGCAAATGTATTTTTATGATTCTGATTATGTGAACTTGGGCAATTATATTTTTGAAGAAAGCACAGCTAAATATGCATTAGAGAGAAAAAATTCAGACGTGCATCCAAGTAATGAAAAAAAAATACTCTGATTGTTTTGCTCTGAAGGTTGTCAGCAGAGGAAACTAAGATGTGCTCCAGCATTTCCTAGTAAAAGGCTGTGGTGATTTGGGACTCGGTAACACACAGCTGTCCAACACCAGGAAGTAGCACCATTCACTGTTTGAGAAGGAAAACAATGTGTTTTATCCGATACTTTCCTCCGTAGATCAGATAAGTTGCTTCTGATGTTTTCAACTCAACCTCAGACTTTCTTTTCTTCGAGATAACCACAGACTGTTTTCCTTCCACTTAACTTTCTATCAAAATAACTGGCTATGCTTTATGTGTGTGTCCTCCTTCAGTTGAAGTCAGCAGTTACTTTATATTGACTGTATAGTTCAAGGCGTAGTAATAATGTAACATTTCTGAATATGAAGTTTATTTTTTTGGTCTTACGAAGGAAATTTTTGTCTCAGTTTGGGAGTGAAAATAATGAACATAAATGCTTAACCTAATGAATACATACGAGTTTTCAACTTTTTCAATGTATTTTTTAGCTGATATTCTCCTTTATTAAGACACACCCAGTTTCATTCACTTTTTTATCCTAAAAACGATGTTTTTCATACAATCAACCATGTCAGTAACACAAACCATTTTCCAGAACCAGGTACACTGAAGGCTTGTCAAAAATAATTCCTTCCACAAAGACAACAAAAAAAAAACCCATCTGAGAGAACGACAGCCACAAACCAAAACACGTCAGGCATATGCTGGAGCAGATGCTGCAGAGATCGGCCTCTCATTTACCGTCAGAATGTTTTAAAGTTTGAACATTGTCCCAACAAAACGGAAACGAAACGCTCAGAGCCGGGCTCCAAGGGCGCAGCTGGGAGGCCGGGTCGGAGGCAGCGGAGGTGTATTCACATTCTCCCCCGGCGTGACTCTGGCAGGGCCTCGGCGCTGCGCCTAAAGAACTGCGTCTGTCACGGCCGACCTAATCACGCTGCAGCCCACACACACAGTGGGAGCCATGTGCAGCAGGCTGCCGGGGTAAAACTGCAATCAATAGATGAGCCACACGAACCCCGGCGTTCAGTTTACGGTTTCATCAGATCGGCAGCGGAGACGCTGCGAAGTGATGCAACCAAATGTGAATTTTACACCAACAGATTATAGTCTGTTAAGCTGACAAAACACGCTTCAGTCACCGAGATGTGAGCGGAGTTAAACCAGGCCCACTTTAATGTAACGTGTCTGTATTTAACATCCATTTGTGACAAATAAGCTAACTTAAGAGTTTACATTTTAAAATTTGGGTTACATCAAACTGGGAATTTTCACCACTTTATTGACTTTGTATTTCACTCGTGGAGAAACAAAATGTTTTGCTGTTGGGTCGACTGAACCATGTTCACAACTAATTCAAAACTAAACCTCAGGATCAGTGCATATGGTGGTAGGCAATTATCAGTACAATACTGCTTTGAAATCCAACATATTTATTAATAACAGATATCCACCTGAGGGAAGTTTGACACTCCTCCCTCCCCACTACTTTCTTCAAATTACATGGTGTAAAATATTTGTGCTATTTGTCATTTTAAAGATATCGATAAATGTGGGTCACCAGAGGTCAACCAGCCACCCCAACATTCACTAAATCAAGCAAACTTGGTGTCAGTCAACTGTGCTGCACAAACCAGCACAAATATTATTTTATATCAATTTTGTAAATGAGTTTGATCTCTGGTTGCCTTTGGAAACCTTATGGTTTTGGTTAAATCTTTAAAACTGAAATGCCATAGACAGAAATGTTTGCTGCAAAGCCGATGGCGCCATATTTCACTGGACTGGCTGTTTGACCTTGTAATGACCTCTGGAGGTGTTTATTCTTCTTTTCAAACTGATGCAACACGACTTCCTGTCCACTTGGGGTAAAAGTGTGCATGTAAAGCCTGAAGCTTGACCCTCCTGTGTCGGCTAATTAATCAGGAAGCAAAGTGTGAACCAACTGGAAACCATTAACATCAACTCCTCTAGTGAAGATCTCCAACGCCGCTAGCTGTAAATAATCCCACCGCGTTAGCCGATCCCTCTAACGCGGCGCTCAGCTCGCATTTCCAACGTTTCCACACTTAGATACGAGATAAAAATAAAGACACACAATGAGCCCTTTTGCGCCTCTCTAAGCTTCTCAAAGTGGGATCAATAAAACACATGGAGACGAGCTCAGCTCTGGTCTCGCCTCTAAACGGGCAACAGAAAACAAACAATTAGCGTCACGTTGTTGTCGCGAGCCACATTCAAATACCATCTACTTACATTGTCTTACAGTAAGTGTGCAGTTATTGCAGTCATTAGTCTAAATTATTGACTCATAACGTAACATTTCGTGTGCAGCCGGAGCCGGAGTCTGGGCTTTAATTTATATGTAAATGCATTTGTACCCTGCGTGTTATTTGTCACCACATCGTTTGTTAGAAATGAGATGTGGGATGTTTGGTCTGAAGAGACGCTGATTGCTCCTCGTACAGCCGCAGCGCCAGAGAGGAAGTGGAATTTCTCAAGGATTTGTCGTAGCTGGAGATATGAATTTAGCCTGGTGTTGAAATATGGTTTTAAAGATTCTAGTTAGATGAACTTTAATGTTTCAATCAATAGTAAAAACAGAATAGAAGAAACAAAAGTCCTTTGGTTTTATTGGTCACATTTATTTACAGTAAATAATGTGACTGAATGAGGAAAATGACCTGCTGTGCATAAAGAGTCAGGAGACTTCAGTCACTTTACTGTATTTTGGTTGGCAGTGACCCTCCTTGTAAGAAATTACACATTCTCTTTGGGTAAAAAGGCTCTTCAGAACTCTATACAAAAGTTAAAAAAAAAAACAACATCAAAGCTCCAAGACCAAATGAAGGTCATTTGCAACTGTTTTCACTTAAGCGCATTTTCATAAAGGCTGAGAAAAAAGAAACACACCCAGAGGGAAGCTTAAATTATCTTACGCTTTCTCAGAGATATTGCTTGATTTTTTTTTAAACAGCATCTATGGAGGTTGTGTTGGAGTTATTACTCTGGGAAAAAATAATCAGTATGTAGAATCAGATAAAATCTAGTTCTGTGGAGGTGGTGGATTTCATATGTTGGGCTTTTCACTGTTTGTCACCAACAAACTGTTAATGTTAAGTTAATGTTAAATACAGACTTTAAGTTGTAGATATTTGTATACCTATTGGATTGCATGATTATTATTATCATTATTTTAATCCTACACGTCCAGAGGAAATAAGGTGAAATAATTAAGAGAGTTTTTGGAGACCTAACAGACCGGTACTTCACCTAGGGACATAAGAACACGCTAGTGAACACAATCAGCCTGTTTTTCATTATTTTTAGATTAAAAATATACAGTATACTTTCCAGCATTTTTCCAAAGATAGTCTGATAAATCACTTTAACGCCAACATTTTCCCGTTGAAAGTTACTTCAGAGTAATCCTACATGTGGTGTTGGGAAAGGTTAGGGTTAAGTCCACTTACTCATGTACAATCTGTTAAAGTGGTCACTAATATGGAAATACAATGAAGTTATTTATTTATTCTCTTAAATGTAATATTTTCTGGTTGTATAATATGCAAATATGTTTTCCCTTTCTGATGAGTGTTTAGAGCAGATTCTTGATGTAACGTGACATAAACTACAGGAAACATCTTGAGGAAATGAAATTGCTCAACATCACAAACTTGCCAAGCTAAATTTGGCTTTGGCCTGTCAGCTAGGATCAAGTGCTGAGGTTAAAAAAACAGAAGAGGACTTTTCAGCTCACAGTGAACTTCACCTCTGCTCCGGCTGAAGGATGTTTCATATAGAAAAATTGGAGGCCTGAAATCTGCGGGGTGTAATTATTGATATGGACTGTCGGTGATTTACCATAAAGAAGTGCCTTCTGACAGAAGTTGCTGCGAAGTCGCCCGCTGGCAGCCAACCAAACCTGACGTTCCGCTGTAATCCTTTTCTGATTTTGCGGGGGCTCGTCCACCCGGCTTTGATCTGAGCCCAACGCTCTGAAGAAAGGCTGACCCAGCAGAGGACGCAGGGTGTTTACATCTGCTTCTGAAAGAATGTTTTAGGATCTTTAGAATAGAGGAGCACCAGAAGGTAAATTATAACATACAGAAACTCAGTCCAGATAAAAATCATCTCCTTGAGATTAGTTGAAATGTGATTATTTCTTAATGAATATCCACATGCAGCTTCGTCACGTTGTTCCAGTTTAATCCCTTGAATGTTCAGAAGCGTTGAAATGTTTTTTTCTTAAACTTGTAATATTTTATTTTCTCTGATTTCATGTACAACAGAAATAAAATTGTAACACTAAGGGGAGACTTCATGCTGCTGGCAGGCCTCCATCCTGCCCTCAGACTCAGCATTCAGTCCAACATGTTAACCTTTCAGACGTCGATGAAGACAGCAGCAGAGGACTAGACAGGAATAGAAAATTTGACCCACTTGGTTTTAGAGGTATCTCGTGTTGTCTTGTTGGTTGCATATTTATTAACCAGCATAAAACTTTTGCTTCACATGAAACCAACTGGGAACCCCCATAAATCAACAAACATGTTTAGCTGAACTTGAAGGGACCTGAGAGGCTTTAACCAATCAATGGCTCAGTGACATAAAATCCATGGATGGCTCATCATGAAAGTTGTTCTACTGTAATATCAGGACATGACACAGAACATTTGATTTTGTCTCGCTGACAACAGAGAGACCTTCAGATGACCTTTAGAAGAGATTAGATTAGGCATCTAATTATAAGAACAAATGGTAGGCAGTGTGGGAACAACATGCACACCCTGAACAAGAACAGTGATGTTCATTTTGCAGAAAATATTTTTCTCAGTTTGAGTGTGTGGCAGTGGAATTAAATAAAACTAGGCCTAAGGTGATTTATGTGTAAAAAAGTGAGATATTCAGCTGCTGATTAAAGGTGATATTGATATTTATACCAAGTCGGCATCGGCATCAGATCAATACTAACGTCGTAAAATCAATTATTTAGTTTCAGATTCCTTCTTGAAATTTGATAACTATTGTATTTTCTCAACTTCTCCTCCAAGAAGCTTTCAGCCATAATCATGAAATGTAATTACTTTGCTCATGGAATCTGTAAAATCAGCTACCAATAAGACGATTCCTTACTATGATGCTTCTGTAGAAACAGAGTTACTGCTCCCACCGGCTCTGAAGAGACAAACTGAAGTTCTTTGAGAATCTTCACCCAGATCCTTAAAGGTGACATTAACCGTCACACAGCTGCTTTAGCGATGAGCCCCGAGGCTCAGCCAAGACCTGAGACGTGTTTGGACATTATCCCTCCACTACGCCTCCCTATCCTCCGATCTCAGCTGAACTCAGCCAGCTGTGCTGTAAGTGCGACTTCACCTAAAATGGCTCTTTCCACACTTTTCTCAGCCTGTTTGTTCTCTGGAGTCGTAACAAACAAAATGACAGTCTGGTCCAGCCCGGCTCCGTTCACACTGCTTTGAGTTTACCGAACCGTGATTAAAAATCACACACACACACAGAGAGAGAGAAACAGAAGGCCTTTCCTCGGTCTGTGCTGCCAGGCCGCCCTGACCGTCCCTGACCTGCAGCGAGGCCCTTGTCACATCTCTCTTTCAGCCGAGGGAAATGGAGTTTGACTCGGGCTGCTCTCGCCCTGAATCCTCTGGGGAGTGTATTAAAAAGGCATCGCAGCAATGTTGACAGGAATACATTTATCGGGATTGTGTCTCCTTTCAGGGGGCAGCTTGGGGGAGGCGGCGGTGGCAGCCGGGCCATTTGATCTCCACATCACCTGTGCTGGACAGACCCACACCGGGCAGCTGCCTCGCTCTGTACGCTTTCATTTTCATTTCTTGTATCAGACATAACTCACTCCCCCCCCCCCCATTTTTCTTTAAGGAATGTGAAACTTAATGTCATCAATAGCTTAAACCTGGTTACGGCGCGTCGTCACACATTTCAGCATCAAATTAAGACGCCGCTGATATTTTTTCGCCTCCCCTTGTTTGACAAGCTGCCACGGTTTGCAGCAGCTGCAGCGCCGACATGAAACCGCTAAAATCAACACTTACTGTTCCTGCACTCAAAACATCAGTAGGTTGGTGTTAAAACTGGGACCAGCAGGTTGCTATGAGCAGAACTAACATGTTTTCTGTGTTTCTGCTCCTAAAAGGATTGGTTTTTTTTTTGCTTTTTCAACTGAAGTTATATTTAAAGGATATGAGTCGTTAATGTGTTGCCAAGTTAATAACTGTGATGGAGTATTTACCTTTTACTGTGGCACATATCATCACCTTCCTGATATAATGGCATTTTTTCCAAAATTATTATTATTTTCCTAAATCATCTTTTGGTAAAAATAACTTGTTCCTTTATTTTAGGAAGGTGTTTACAGATTGATAAGATTAAAAATCAAATTTAACCAAACTCACGTAGCATGAAGTCTACCGTATAGAAATCATTTTTAATTTTTCAGTTTGCCATCTTGTTGTAAGTCATAATTTAACTGAATAAATTTTAGTTATGGTCTATAAAATCTTCTAAATTGCTCATGCGGTGGAGTTGAAGGAGTTTCTGTGGTTATTTATTTAATATTTTTTACTGACGGTTATGATAGCATAACCATGCCAACAAGGTACTGTTTTATGACTGGGAGAAACTAGTACCAGAAACACGTGAATACAAAGGACACGTCTGGAACGTTTTGTATGTGGAAAAATAAAAATAGTAATAAAAACATTTGATGAATCACATTAAATTCTATGTAATTAATCAAAGTTAATACATTGGTCCTGAAACACAGGTAACATAAAAGTTGCTGTATGGCAAACAGTACAATAAACCAGAACACATAGTAGATATTAACTCCAATTTAAAGCCATGCCGAATACGTTAACTTTTATTTCCCTTAAAGATGTTTAAACATGCAGCTTCATGTCTATTGTTTCTAGTTAGGCTGTGACTTTCTTGCTCTAAAGGTCTATTTCAATATTTTAACTCTTCAATCTTGAGTCTTTAGCTTCTTTAGTAGCTTCATGTAGGAGGAAAGTAGAGCTAATGAGAAGATCTGGTACACTTTTCCAATCTATATTCTCCAAATCCTCAGATATATTCAAGCAATGGATCATTTCCAGCTTTTGAAGAGGCCATCTGCGGTCAGGTTATCGAGGATCTACGGAAACTGAAGCAGTGAGTCTGGGGAAGTCCTCCTGCTGGATGCTTCAATTCAGCGAAGAGCATGACAAACATGAAAATGTGAAATCAGCAGGGTTCTGGTAATTAGCTTAAAACCTGCTGGAGCGAATGCACTTAAAGTCATTCACTTAATATTTAAAGCTTTTGTTTTTGCCTTTGCTTTTCACCTTCAAGCGTCTGCAAAGCGCCACTGGAACAAGGTGAGGAGATTCTGCTCTGACAGGCGACTTCATTACGAGCAGATTATGAATCAAACATTTGGCTCCACGCGCAGTTGTGCGAGATGGACCTCTCTTTTGCATTTAGATAACCTCTCCTGGCCCACTCCAACACGCCCCTTTATTAATGCTCACTCAGAGGCTAATGATGTAGAACGCCCTGCTAATTACTGGAAATAACCGGCTCAGATCCACGAGCCGTTCAGCTCTCCTCCACCTGTACCGTTTTTGCAGAGAGATAAAGGCTCAGAACCAGCAGAGGGTTCGGCTCCGGTGGGTCTCTGGGTCTTCGGCAAAGAGGAAACGGATGAATTGGAAGCAGCTCCTTGAGCTCTGCTTATGCTCAGTGTTTGGTTTTTGATTCAAATCTCCAAACACAACATGAGACCTTATAAAAATGTATTGATCCCTGTGGGGGGAACTCGACTCCAGCGTGAGGCTGAGATGGTGTTCAGCATGAAGAACAGAAATAACCAGAAACGGAGCTGCGATGTCACAGGAGGAAACAGCAGAGTTGGATCTTTGGGGACAATTCTTCATGTAGCTTCATCTAGACGGGCTACGTTAAATTAATGGACAATTAATTAGACTTAAACAAGACAGCAAACTACTCAAGGAGAGACTTAAACCACTGAGAATATTTATTACCTTCGATTTTGGTCTCTCTGAAGCTCTCTGAGACACAACCTGTTACTGAGGAACCAGAACGTCTTACTGTGGTCTGGATTCAGTTGTTTCCTCTCACTGAACCCGACATAAAGTTCAGTGAAAGAAAAACAGAAATTAATTCATTATTTTTTCAACAGAGTTAGATGAAGTCTGCCATTACTGGGTAGCGTCTTGGTGGAGGATTTAGAATCATGCGTTAGAGTTCCCAGAAGTCTGTTTGGTGCATGATTGCGTTGAAATGAAAACAACAGTAGTGGAGGTCATTTTTATGTTTAGCACATTAGCATGTTTGCTAACTTTGAAAACAGCACACTTTGCCTCCCAAATGAATTTTTATGTTTACATTCTAAAGCACCAATTTACTCGGTTGGTTTGCAAAGTTTTGGTTGAATAAAGTTTTGACGTCTGTGTTGAGGTTTTGGTTTATTTAATTAAATAAACGTATACAAAAAATATACATGAATTGCTTTGAGAGCCTCCTGATATTCTCCGTGTGGCACATGGTGTTTCATAAGCTAATACCAATGCTTTAGCGTTAGCATTGGCATTAGCGCTATGGTTTTCAACATGGTTGAATGTAGCACTTTGTCATTAGTTTCTATTAACCTATGTTAGCATAGTGGAACTAATATTTGTGATTATTGCTTTATAGTTACTAACTTTTTAGCTGCTAGTGCCCTCTACTGGTAAAATGTCTGAAGGGGTGAGCAAAGCTTTGTGGGAAACCTGACAATATAATTGAAGAAATGTAAAAAGCTTTTAACTGGATGTAAATAAACCAATGAAAAGGCCTTTGGGTTGACCAACTTTAAGAATTTAACTTCATTCTCAAAATCTGAGATCAACAACAACAAAAACTCCTCTTGAAGCAGATGATCAATTTTTCATGCTTTGACTTGCTTGAATGTTTGAAATCAATATGATGGGAGAAAATGGTCCTGAAGAGCTGTGTGATCTCTCTGTGCATCCTGATCAATATTACATCCTCGTTAGCGAGACAAATTATCCCCCGTCTCAGTGTTGCGCTGCCGGGGAGCTGCGCCTCTCGTCCTCGTCCAGCTCTCTGCTAATCACACCTAAAAGGGGAATTTTGATAGAGATTAATTGCATCCCTTGAAGCCGTGGGCTGCCTCCTGCCAGTTTGGGTCCCGGCCACCCATCCGGCCCCGGAGAGTATCAGTTTAACCCGGGTGAAACTCTGAGGCCGTTTCCATGGATGAAGAGAGGGACGCGCAGAATGTGTTTAACGCTGAAGCTGGAAGGGGAGCAACGCTGATGGATTTTGGGAATTTGAGAGAACACGTTATGTGTGTGTGTGTGTGTGTTGTGTGTGGTGTGTGTCTGTGTATGTGTGTGTGTTGTGTGTTGTGTGTGTGTGTGTGTGTGTGTGTCTGTGTATGTTGTGTGTGTGTGTGTGTGTGTGTGTGTGTGTGTGTGTGTGTGTGTGTGTGTGTGTGTGTGTATGTGTGTGGTTGTGTGTATGTGTGTGTGTGTGTGTGTGTGTGTGTGTGTGTGTGTGTGTGTCCGTGTTGCTCTTTACCCCTGCTACTCCATACTCCACGCCTGAGTGGCTGCCAGATCTGACAGCCCAGCTTCAGGAATTCCCGCGTGGCCGACCTCTCCGGGTTGGAGGGTCTCGTTGCCATGTGAACGGCACAGAGCAGGATGCACCGCAAACGGCGCTCGCCTGCTGGGATGCAATCACACCTGCTGTTCATTTACTTCAGTCCAGAACTAAAAAAATAAAAAGTCCAGGCGGTGTATTTTTACTTTGCGTTTCAGTCAGTTTGACACCAATGAGTTACGAGCCAAACCCACAAACTGAGTCCAGCTCCTCTATTGGACAGTTTGAGTCACAGATGGTTCTTATTTTAATTAAAAAATAAACTTGAAATCGTTTTTCTTTACTTGTAATATCCTAGTGAAGACATTTAAAAGCAGAACAGTAGGACTTCCTGGGTTCTCAGTTCTCTCGGACTCCTGCCAGCTGCTTGGTGTTGCGTTGCCAGGCGTCCTGGTGGAGCAGCAGCTGATGAAGTGGTGAATGAAGGTAAACCTGAACACATCGAGGCTTCCTGGGCTTTCTGGAGCTCCAGGTAGGTGGACAATGTCAGCCTGGCATCGCTCTCCTTCCTATGGTCTTATTTGAGTTTGTTCTCTCCTTGCTTTGACGTTGGTAGACATATTGGACGTTTCTTGGAAGTCTAAACATTTCCCAAAAACGAACAATTTGATTTACTTTTTCGGATGAGCAATTGAGAGAATATTTAGTCAGGTTGATTTTTGGTACATTAACAGAAATAAATTCAAATGTAATATTGAACAAATTATTTTATTATGAAGTTTATAAGTATAAATGGACTAGTGGCATTTTATATGAAAAAAAAAATAGGAATTTCTATTTGGAAGGGGCAGAATTAGGTATTTTAGGCACATAGAGCCATTTTATAGCTCAATCAAGTAACAATGTTGCGTTCATTTGTCATACAAATGCTGTGTATATATCAAATATGGACCAACATAAATTTGACTTTGCACTCCTTCTCTTTCTGAAATTCTGTCTTTAGCAACATTTTTACCAGCAGTAGCTCCTACAATGAGCTCAGCAGATCTTCACTTACATCATGTGTTTGCTAATTACGGCTGGTTAGTCTGAAGGAGCTGAGAGGAGAGGAGGAGTCATTGGAAGGGCTGGTCTGTGAGATGGAAGCTGGAAGTTTGGAAAGTGCAGCTCTGAGGGCGGAGCTAGTTCCAGGCAGTGGTTGCCATGGAGATTAAAGAATTTCTCAAATATGCATGAAAGAATGGAGAAGAATCACTGTTTGAGACGAGGGAAAAACATTATGCATGGCTGATGAAGATAAATTAAAGTGTTTCTGTAAGTATCATGTGTTTCAGTTACCTCAGCATATTCCATATGGTATTTTCATACCAAAAGCAAATAGCAGGAAAGCTATTCAAGTAATAATGTTTTTTAAATTTATTTTTTTACAGAGATTTGTGTACAAAATTTCCCTTGTTAGCTATCAGGATTTCTTTTCCAGTCAGTTAAACTCACCATGTTTTCCTGATTCAACTGTTTTTAAGATGTTTCTCTCTTTTGTTCAGAAGCATTAAATCTCAGACATTAATTCTGATTCACAGTGAGAATGCAAATTATGTTGTAAAATACAACCCGGACTACACCTCCGGGTAATGTTTGCACCACAAATGTTTTGGGTTTCTCATGGAGCAGCTCTGCAAAGCAAAAAAAGTCCCAATTATCTTTCTCCACAAGCCTGTTCGAATTGTTCCCTCCCTGCTAATATGAAAAAAAATATCCTCCTATTTCTCTTTGTGGGAAATTGGGATTTCCATTTGTTGCTTTAGTTGTTTACTGAAATTGCAGCATTTTCAGCAGGAGAGAAAAAAGACGGAAGCAGGAAGTGGATGGCGCTCGGATAAGTCCGAAACAGACCTGCTGGACCCTGAATGACGCTCACAAAACAAGTTCTCCCTCAGGACTGAGATAAAGGGAGAAAGCTAATATGAGAGTTAGGCTGTGGTTCACGTCTCACTTAGTTGTCACAGTATCTGGAACCTCTGACCGGCATAATCTTTTAATATGTGGAGACGTGTTGTGTTGCGGTGAAGCTTGGGGGTCAGACTGCAAGGCAACAGAGAAGCTGTTTCCCCTCAGTCTTATCAATATATCCTGTTTCCCTCAAAAAAGAAAGTCAAACACAAGAAACAAGACGACACTCATGCTATTTAAAAGCCTCGTGTTTTTATTTAACTACAACAGGGCTGCCAGTTAATTTTAAGGTTTTTTAATGTCACATTGAATGAAATGTACGACAGAAAACATTAGGAACACAGAGGATGTTTGGGGAATCTTGTGGATCTTGGCAGATGATGTGTGTTTCTCACACATCATCAGATGGCTTTCTACTTAGCTTAAAGGTTTTTGAGTTTTTTGTACAGAATTCGCCTAGCCTCATATGGGTTGGCAACAGAAGAGAGTCAATGGCGAACAAACGCCAACTGGTGAGGAAAATGCACCTATCCATCACAGATGCAAAATAAAGCTAGCTTGGTAGCTAGCAGGGAAAATGTCAAGAGTCCTGGATTATCCTGCGTAAAACTGCAGCGTTTTCTCAGTTGATTGATATAAGTTTAAGATGGAGACTGAATGTTGAAGCTTTTGGACTTATTTTTATGTTGTTTTAGATTAAAAAACCAAAACACATTGGTTAGTTTTAAAGAAGATGATGGTTTCATGGCATATTTCTCCTGAATAATAAGATCAAGTTATCTAGCTAGCAAAGATATAAGCAGCTACTCTTTGAAAAATAAAAAAAACTACATATATGTGGTTAAATAGGTCTGCTTGTTAACATTTAAGACCCATGATTAATGTATTTAAGGTCAAGTCACTTTAAAAACATGAATTTAAGGTATTTTAAAGCCTTAATTTTAGATATACACATTTAAGACTTTTTAAGGACACGCTGTGCAAACTGCTCTGGAAGCTTGAATACATTGTCACACAGAGACTAAACCATAATGAATGAAGTCCTCCATATGGAAATCTAGACACTTGACAATTTGCAAGTTTCTGTCAAACTTCTGGAGTGGGACGGCGAAGGGAGGGTGAGGGGACCATTAGGGGTCGATGCTTTAAGACTTCATTCACCGTGTTCATATCTACTGGGAGAAGAACCCCAGGTGCCAGTTAAGTGCAGAACAGTGTGTGAAGGCAGATCGTCGCTGTGCTTTCCAGCTCTGGTGAGGAACACTGCGAACCTTTTACCCAGATTAACCAGAGCTCTGCATGGAGCCAGCTATTGAATGTGCAAATGTAGAGGTTTGGAGTATATTTTCTCCTATGTGCTATTGTTGTACAAAAGGTAAAAGTATTATTTAAAACATTAGTGAAAGTGAAAAGAATATCTGCACTAACTTTATAGTAACACTATTTTCAAAGCCAATAATAATTCTAATTCCTGTATGGGAGATATTTCTATAAAGTAGCTCACTGCTAATGTCAGTCTGATGGACTTTGAGTTCAGTGTTTCCATCTCCAGCCTTGTGCAGCTGTTCTTCATTCACTCACCTGTTCTACTAACCAGGTCTCCAGTAGAAATGCTCCTCAGTTTCAGTTACACATTGTCTGATCCTGCTGTTGTTCTGATGCAGGTTTACCAGAGCTGTACATTAAATGATCATTTCACTGGCCTCCTGCTTCCCTCAGCTCTGCATTTTATGTCCTCCATAACTCAAAATGTTTATTTTTTACAAGTTTAATAGACTGAAAATACCACCCAGTCTGAACAAAATCAACTAAAAGCAACATTTGATACGGGCAACATGACTCTTTGCACAGGGTGCCTCGGCTTCAGGGGGTTCTTCTTCTCCTCATTAAGAAATGGAAAATCCTTCTGTTGAAACCAGAGTGAGAAAATGGGCTGGAACTGTAATGATGGTACAATGATCCCATTTGAAATTCCAGTCCTGTGCAAAACTCCTGGGTTGTTTAGAATGTTTGATAACTGGGATCAATTGAAAAGTATGAGACAGAATTGAAATTATTTTTTATAAAGTATCTTGAAACAACATTTGCTGTGAACAGGCGCTACAGAAATAAATTTAATTAAATTTCAATGTTTATAACTAATGTTAAGAAACATGAACATAACTGAATTTCTAGTAAACTGAGACGTCTAACTTGGAGATTGTGAAGTGGGTTTTGTGTGTCTTTATTGTTTTTATAAAGACACACAAAAGAGCAACTTAGACAATCGTAGATTGAGGCCAGGCTGAGTACAACACTGTTTATTTTTGTTTTTTAGTACTCTTGTTTTTATTGTAGCTGTTGGCAGAGAGGCTTTTTGTTGCATCTGGAGCAGAAGCAGGAAACCATGTGCTCAGCAGGTACCATGCTTAGTGTTCTAAAGAACAGATGATCAGGATTCTTGTTTGTCAACAGAGATGGAGGCCAAACCTGCCATACTGTTACCTCTGTAAGCTAATTATAAGTCCAGGATAAGACTAATGAAAAGGTAGGTTAGGACTTCTGATTTGTAAAAATTACATGAGGAGCAAGTTTGGGGGGAAAAAATCAATAAATGATAATAGAAACATAAAGAGGTTCTGAAAAGGTTAAAACTCTTGGATTTTGTAAAGGCACAGCTTTTTTATACTTGATTAGGAACAGTATTCAGGTTGAAGACGTAGACTGCAAGTTGAATTGTTGTTTTTTACTTACTGTTGGATGTAAAAACCAAAGCACATTGTTTTGTTTTAAAGATGATGATCTCTTCATGGCATATTTCCTCAATGTGCTGAACAATAAGATCAGATGGTATCTGATATACTGAGGGAAAGCGTGTTGTTGGCACCACTGCAGATCTTTTCCTTTTCTCTGTTCTTCAGGTTGCAGCCAATCAGCAGCAAAGAAAATGAATGTCGCTCTAGAATTTGCCTCTTTGCAAATGCTAGCTAGTAGCGTGTCACGTAACATAATGCCTGGGTATTTATGGTTTTCAAGCCGTTTGAAATATTTCACTCACAACCATTTTAAGGAAGCACTGTTCACTCTTTCAGGAGGATAATGTCCAAAAGTACAAAAGACAAAGGATTCAGGAATGATTTAAGGTGTTGACTTGGAATCTTAATTTCTCATATCTATTTGAGGTGAGATGTGTTGGACTAACAAATCCATTGAGGTGACGTCTCTCCACTTAAATGGTCTGATCAAGGTCAGCATAACGCTGTGCAAAAGTTGTGCAACACTTTTTCCATTAATAATACATAAATGAGCCCATGCAATCTAAAACCCTTTGTTTTCTTGTCAAAGGTTCCTGTATCTTGTTGTTGAACTGGAGATTTAACCAGAGTCAGTTTAAGTAAAGGTGTCAGTGTTCTGAAATCCATATGTCTCTCTGTTCCTGTGCAGGCCCTAAAACCTGCAAATCTGACATAAAATCAGTTTTTACTCCTGATGAGTTGATGAATTGTTTTTGGTTTGACTTTTGTACAGTCAAGTCTCAGGAGTCAACATTTTGATCAATGCCTCATACCGCTAATTTGATGAAATTGTCTTATAGCAGTCTTATGTCATCTTGCCCATGTTTGAACAGTGAGACTCGAATATTTCTGCGTTGCCATGACAATAGGTAAATCGTCCGCAATTCACCTGAGACGGAGGTGGCAGATGAGGCGAGAACTATCGCCTTTGCCATTTCCCTCTCTCTCCCGTGCCGTCCTCTGCTGATGCAGTCATTATAGAGTTGGAAGAAAAAAAATGTGTATTGAAGGAGCAGAAGCCGTCAGCAGGGCAGGGCTCGGATTTCAGCTAAGCCTCAGCGGGAGAGGAAGAACGCTTTTCACTTTGCGCCACCAGAATTCATCAGTCTGCAGGACGCTACACAACACAGAGCATTGTTTATTTTTCTGTTTTTATTTCAGCAAGGAAAACATTTAAAGAAGATCCATTAAGGATTGTGCAGCTTTCTCCTTCTTTTCAATGGAAAACCACGGAAAACTGAAGTGCCTTCACATCCCAACGTCTGTTTGCAGCCCGACACCATGACCGATGCTGACTGACTTCACAACCAGACCAACACTGAAGAGCCCCAATTAAATGCATTATTGACGTGATATTCACACTTCGGAGGTGGAAGGAAAAACCTCCCTCTGCTCTTTTAGATATTTAGATCCGAGACCCGCCTGTCCGATCCGTCTCTCCATCTCGCATGGCTGGCCGAGGCATCGGCCAAGAAAAAGCACATTTCATCAGTAAAAGAGCTTTGCCAGGAAATCATTCAGCTATATAATTACAAATTGACAAAAGGTAATTTGTACAGTATCTGATTGCAGGTGAAAGATGCATAGGAATCAATATCTCTTATCCGTCTTTTCCCTTGAAATTAAGGCTTAAGCCAATTTGTTTACCCATGATCAAATAGCCTCTTTTATTGCCCAAGTTATTTTTTCTGCCTTTCTGCATGGCTGTAGCTTCTTTCCTCTTCCTAAAATGTATTCTTTAAGTAGAACCAATCAGATTGCCTTCACTAGGTCTAAAAAATAGCGAGCGAGTTGATATCTTTTTTATGATCCTTCTTCGCCGGCCGCTGGAAGACCTTTTGTGTTCCAGGTTGGATCAATATTATCTCCCCAGCTGAGGACAAACTTACTCCCTAAGATTTCAGCTATGAGCTGTCATCTGTTGGCTGGGATGTTGACTGAACACTTTGATTTTATCCACAGTTGCTCGGTTGACCTCTCCTCTCCCTGGGGGATCGGGCCCTCGAGGGACAGCAATGTTCTGCAAGATGGTGATGAGATGATAGGCACGTCGAGTCGAGGATCCACATCCATCAGTCTGAAAGCAAGCGTGTGTAGTTCAAGCTTTAAAATCCAGTTGTAAATAGTTGCTGCGCCTCAGATTTAGACAGTTAACGTCAGGTTTATAGATGCTTTATGCTGTTCCTAAACTGACAATTTATTGTACAACCATAATGTTGACTGCACAGTGGCGCAGTTGGTAGAGCTGTTGCCTTGCAGCAAGAAGGTTCTGGGTTCGATTCCCGGCCCTGGTCTTTCTGCATGGAGTTTGCATGTTCTCCCTGTGCATGGTGGGTTTTCTCCAGGTACTCCGGTTTCCTCCCACAGTCCAAAAACATGACTGTCAGGTTAACTGGCCTCTGTAAATTGCCCCTAGGTGTGAGTGTGTGTATGGTAGTTTGTCCTGTGTTGCCCTGGAACAGACGGGTGACCTGTCCAGGGTGACCCTGCCTCTCACCCGGAATGTTAGCTGGAGATCGGCACCAGCACCTCCTGACCCCACTGAGGGACAACAGTGTAAGAAAATGGATGGATGAACCGTAATGTTGTTTTTCTAATGTCAATTGATTTTTTTCTTCTTTCCTTGTAAAGTTTGTCTACACACTTTTAGCATCTTGTCTGTCAACAGGCAGACGATGAAAGTTCTCTGCGGCACCAGGAAGTCTGTCACCTCTAACTTAAGGTTGAGATAGCAGAGATGTGTCCAAGACATTTTTAATGACGTCCAAGTCAAATACATAAAATACAAACCAATCAGTATTTTCCCATGTGATGGATGTTAGCTTACTTACCTATAGCATGGAGTTACATTAATCTTGGAATTCCAGCCCTTTCTGGAGGAACTGGACACGTTACACAAGAGTTCGAGACCAAAACTGATCGAATAGCTAAAATGTACAAACATTCAAGATGCCCTCAGAAAATGTTTATAATATGTAGCTATAGCATTAATATACACATTGGAAACCGTGTCAGCACTACCACAGACGGCAACATCTACAGGCTAAGAGAAATGCTACTAGATTGGCTGCTTTACAATATTTGGTGTTTGAACTCTTAAAGTAGGTGGTTATAAGTGTATTTAGCGGCAGCCTGTAGTATTTGTAAATTTCAGCTTCTAGAGGTTGTGCTTCCTAAAGGGTTTGACACACAGGAGACAAACGTTGCTCCCTCTTCATTCATTACCTGCTTTCACTGTGAGGCGACAATTGTTTCACTTCCCCCAGTGAAATCCATGCATGAAAGTAAAAAGAAAATATTAATTTGTGCTGACGACACTTCATGTGTTGGTGATTTTCTCTGTCAATTGTCGCGTCAACCCCATAATTCCTACCAACGCTGCGAATCAGCCATACACTGAACACAAACCTGGACAAAATTACTCTATGTTCATCATAGTCTTAACATGCTGTATGATTTCTGAATCCTTATATTTGTAAAAATAGAAAACTCTACTTTGACTGTATAGATGCATCTTTATATCACTGCTGTTACAGCTAATGTTTCACAATGAAGCTAAGCATTCAGCTACAGATATTAAGGGAAGACTTCCTCCCCAACTGATTCAAAACCTTCAAAGACACACTTTGTTCCAGTAGCAGGGCGTTTAAATCTAACCATTATAACAAAGAAACTACTGTGGTGTACTTTCCTCCGAGCATATTGCAGTTTATAAAATTTGATTTCATTTTTCCCAGAAAGTAGCTGCTTGTTTCTATATGTGGGTGTGTGGAGTGATTGATTCCCAGTAGGAAATAGCGTCACACAGCACAGATGTGAACTCATCAAAAGTGATTTTAGGTCCTTAAGATAAAACAAAGACTCTTCTTGTTTTCAGTGATTAAATCTATTTGCTTTAACTCCGGAACATAAACTTGAGATGCGGCAGATGGTTTCTTGTGCAGGAAGAAAAGTCTTTCATTTGTTCTGATGTTTTGTGCCTCAACAAGGAATATTTTCCCTTAAAAACCTTTTTTAATTTACTTCAACTCTCTTTTTTTTTACCTGATTTTCTTTTGTGTTCAAACATGAACACAGAGGAATGTAAACTCAGTGGATAATTCAGTTGTTACTTGTGCTTTGACTTGCTCCCACTCCCACTTTTGAAACTTTAATAGTCACATGTTGCTGAGATTAGTTCATTGACAGGAATGAGGGCAACCGCTGTTCATCCTTAACTTATTTATCACAATGAAGCAAGTCTGCTAGAACAAAGGCATTCTGGATTCGTCTCAGAAATATAATGAAACACAGGAAATATTATACAAAGGGGAAGAAAATCCCCTTTTCACAAAATTTAGACATGGAGAGTTTTGCTGGACAGAGTAGATCAAAAAGTTTTTTACTTGTTTTAAGGAAACAAAAGAGAAACCTTCTGATCGCTCAAGTAGAAGAATTTGTTGAAATGAAGTCCTGATGAAGGCGACTTAAAACAATCAGCTTCTCTGCACCAACGATGAGCAGAAATTAATCGTGTTAATAGCCGAACAAATTTGTTGTTTAGCTTTTGCTAGCTTTGAAAATGTTCAGTGCACTTGGCTTCCCCTAAAATAATTTCTGTACAAATTCTAAAGTGATGATTTACTTTGCTGTTGTGCAACGTTTCAGGTGAAGCTGCACTTCAAACCTACAAACTCAAATCCTTTCATCCTTTAAGACATTTGCTTTGTGAGTTGAAATGTTAAAATGTGTGAAACATTTTATTTACTCCAAAGCTGTGACTTACCCGTGTGAGTATGAGGCCCCTGCTCTCCATGCATCCCCTCCCCTCCTTCATGGTGCTGATGTCTACAGGGATGAAGGTGACTGAGGATGACGGCCCGCCAAGCGCCTTTTCACCTGCAGCTGATATCTGAACGCAACTCCCCCCCAGTTAAGACAAATGAGAACTGGGCGCAGCAATTACTGGGCGCCTGACCTTCAGCCCGCTCTCTGTGATGGAGCTGTCACACGCTTCATGCTCGCTCCTTTTTCTCCACCTTTAGCACTCAGAACACACCTGTTTGGATTCCGTACGTTTCCCCGTCGTCTCTGACTTATTTGTGTGTGAACCGTTACCGTCCATGTGTAATTATGATTTTTTTTCCCCCACTCGCATTATTAAGGGACAGATTTTTCATTACTGTGTGCTTTGCGAGGATTCTGTATTACCACAAAAATTTCCTGGACAGATATAGGAAAAATGCAGCTAATAAATTCTGCATGTGCTGATTAAATTTAAATTTCATAGGTCAAGAGCCCTCATTATTTGCACTGAAATATTAAAATATTGTGAATATTTCATGCTGTTAAATTTGCAGCACTGAATTAATTTCTGAGGAAAAATGTTTGCACAGAGTAAAGTGGTTATGTGAGAGAGAAACTTTCCCCCTGCAGCCGGACTGGTTGCTGCCACGGCTGTGTGTCAGACTGACTCATTGAATCAGGGGGAAACGGGTGTTAATGCCTGAGTTCTCACCCCACCTTGGCTGACTTTACACCGCGCCTGAGCCGCGGTGCAGACGGCGCTCATTAAGGCAGAAATAGCTACGCACATACAAATGTTGGTTTTTCTCATTTCTTTGCTTAATTTCAAGCCCATTAACGTGACCCGACTCGGCCCCAATATATGTATGTGTGTGCGCGTGTGTGTGATTGTGCGTGTGTGTGTGTGTGCGCGTTGTGTGTGTGTGTGTGGTGGGCGTGTGTGTGTGCGCGCGTATGTGTGTGTGTGTGTGTGTGTGGTATGTGTGTGCGTATGTGTGTGTGTGTGTGTGCGTAGTGTGTGTGTGTGTGGTATGTGTGTGTGTTGTGTGTGTGTGTGTGTGTGCGGGCTCCGCCGCTCACAGGGAGAGAAATTATTCATTAACAGCTTCATTCAGGCAAGAGTACAAAGCAGAAGAGATGACCACATCTTGACTTCCACCTAAAATTAGGGAGTTTAAAAGTGCTGATGGAGCTGATTTTTATTTATTTATTTAGATATTTGCAGTTTTGTATAAAGTACTGAAATCTCAGAGTCAAGTAAAAGTTTAGGTTCCTCTCCAAAATATGACTTTGGTAAAAGTCCAAGTCACTGACTGAAATGTTACTTGAGTTAAAGTCTTAAAGTATCTGAATTTTCTTGTACTTAAGTATGGAAATTACTGTAAAAAAGTTTTGTACTCAAGTAATGTAATGAAAAGTACAAGTAAAAAGTAAAACAAGGCAAATGCAGTTTGAATGACATTTTTTATATTTTGGTAAACTTGTCAAATACAGTTAAAGTAATAAACACAACCAAGTGCTGGTAAAAGTAAACCTGCTAATAGATAAACCTGCAGCATCATTAAGTTAAGAAAATTAGGAGGTTTTCCTATAGCACAAGTTTAACTTAACCTGCTTTACAACTGAACCAGCTTCTTAGTTTCCCCTTCAGGACAGAAAATACAAAGTTTTTGTAAGCCTTAAGTTTTCCCTTCAAAGTGGTCAGTGCTGAAAATGAGAAAAATAGTCAGTATAGAAAATGTGGCCAACATGAAGAAAAAAAGCCGTTACGATTAATTTCTCTACTTCACAAACTATTGGTGCAACAACTGGTCATTATGTGGCGTTAGGGACATGTGGTTGCTGCTCATCACGAGACTTGCTTTGTGTTTAACGGGAGAAGAGAAACAGGTGTTTCCATAGACATAATATAAGGATAGACCATCATGCTCCGCTCTCACCTATTGTCACTGACGAGATTTAGGGCGGCCATCTTGGAGCGGTAGACCACTAAACTCAGCATTATGTGTTTAGCAGGGAAAATGACATATCGGCACATTTAATCGATCATAAGACACATTTTTGTTACTGGGAACTATATTCAAACATCTATCAAAGCTACATTTATAAACAATTGTATTATTTAAGTATGTTTTTAATACATAGTTCAGCATATTTAAATATGCTTAGTGGCTATAACAATAGAATAGGAATTGAATATTCTGATGTCGCTGTATGATGAGAAATTACAAAACACACAGCCGTGGATAATTTATTGTGAACAGCTGTGTGTATAATTTATTATAATAATACATATTTATATAACTACACAAACACAAATAAATAATGATTAATACTGAATTATATATAAATATATATATATATACATATATATATATATATATATATATACACTAATAAAAAAATAAAGAGAACACTCAAATAGCACATCCTTGTGTAAGTGTTCTCTTTATTCTTTTGAGCTGTGTATATAGATTCAGTCCAAACTCCATGTGATTCATCCTGCTGCAGTGAATCCGTCTCTCTTATAGATTCTCTCTCTTCTTCCTCACATCGTGTCTTTATGAGACTTTCAAAACAAAAACAGAAGATTTGGAATGTATCTTACTAGTGAAAGAATTACATAATAATAGTCTTTACCACCTGTGTAAACTTTGCTGGTGAATGTTATAACACATAATATAAGTTTTATAATATATGTTACATTGTTTCATTTCTAATATAGGCTCTTGTGTCAGATAATTTAAGTCAATGTTAGAGAATAATTAATTTTTTTAGATTTACAGAATCTGTTATCCTTCATATCGGGGCTGAACCTGTATTACACCATGTAGCTAATATTAGCTGGTATCTCGCCGGTAGCCATAAATACAGTAAAGTAATATTATAATCATAAAATACACACAATAATATGTCCATCTTACTTGTGAAATGTTGTCTGTGGAGCCTCACATCAATAATCCATAGATCCGAACAAGAATATCCCTCAGTGCTGAAGCATCTTCTGTTGTTTTAATTGAGCAAAGTAGGAGGGACTACCGCTCCAAGATGGCCGCCGTATTTCCTGCGCCGGAGCAGCCAATGCGGGGTCTGCTCTCATATTATATTATGTCTATGGGTGTTTCCTATTGGTGGTGATGAACAAGCCTAGGCAAGTAGCTACCGACTGTAGCAGTCAATCAGTAGGTGGTCAAAACTCCAGCGTTTCTCTTTCTCGCTATTTTGTAACGAGTAACTAAACCACACTTTGAAAATGTATTGGAGTAAAAGTATGAAATTAAGTTCGGAAATATAAAAGTGAAAGTTATCAAAAATTTTCATACTCGAGAAAAGTATGAAGTACTCCAAAATATACTAGTAGTGAAGTATTTTTACTTCGTTACTATACAACACTGGATATTTATAGAAAAAAAGTATATCTTGTGTATAAAGTACATAACACAAAGGTCACAACGTGTGTCACTCAGGACCGGATCTAGAAGCACGATCTAGTGGCCTTATCATTTATCCAAAAACTGTTCCAAAAATTTCACGAGAACAAACTGCTACACGACTTCCAGCATTTCACGTTGTTCAGTTTTCAGCCTTTATGTTGGGATACAGACGGTGAGCAGGATCAGCTTTCCATGGAGGATTAATGACAAACTGTTGCAGTTGATTTACCTCCGTACAGCTGAGCAGTCATACACGCCACCTACAAAAGTATTCATCACCTTAAGTGTTTCACATATTGTCACTTTATTAATCCATATTTAATGTGTGCTGCTGTGAAAACTATTTGATAACGATAATCTGAGTAAATAGAGTAGAATCCATCCAAATTTACGGAAGTATTTAACTGCCCAAGTAAAGCAGCAAACATAGCAGGAGTATCTTGTTGAAATGAGACTTTCTCGGAATAATAACCAAAATAAACAAAGGTTCTTCTGACGGATTACGACTTCTTGAAAAGGCATAAAATGGGTCCTTCTGACTCTTCTAAGTAACTCAAACCAGACCATGTGTTGTCATTTTACCATTAGAACCTTGTTTAAACTGCAACATATTTTGGCTTTAATGAGATGTATACATTTTGGTGTAACAAGTTTTATATCAAAGTTTCTTGTTACAGTGAGATAGAAACATCTTGCTCCAAATCAAAAGACATAACTTTTATTTTTCACTCTAGTGAGGATGAAGGAATGTTACCTTCAGTGGAACATTTCTGTTGCGATCCCACCCCTCGTTTACGCGTCTCTGGATCTCTGACACCAGCACTTTCGCAAACCAGCTCTCAGATTGAAACGTGTCAGGAGCGCTAGTTAACTTTTTCAGTTTAACACATCTGGTAAGGAATATGTGTTACATGGTTTATTGGAGACGGGTTACTGTTTTCTAAATGAGGTGGAAGCTAAAGATTAAAATGTGTGTGTTTCGACGACATGCTGAAGTGGCAGTGTCAGATAGTGGCCTGATTCGAGGCGTCTTGGTGGTTTCCTCTAAACCTGGATCTTTTCCCCAGTCCACAAAATACCAGCAGCGTCCAGACAGCAGTTTCATGGAAACGTAACCTTAGTGATTCAGTGATGCTGGAGTATCAATCACCTTTCAGTTTGTGAACCAAGTGAATATTTTTTGTTTTAATCGTCTGTTTCTGAGAACTGCTTCACATTTGCATTGCCTGGTCTTGACCCACTTCTGCCACCATGTTGCACATTTCTTCCATCCATCCTCTGACTATAACAGCCCTGCAGGCTGGTGGTGCGTCTGGGAGTCTGTTTGCCGGTCAGTTTGTTGGTCAATAAAACTATAACTTTGTTGACGTAACCAAGACGCTGTGTGTTATCTGAGTAGTTATCTCTATCAAACACACATTTCAAGGGGATCTCTGCGGTATTCTCATGAATACATTATAAACATGCCCAGTGCCCATAAGCCACCATGCTTTAAAATGTCCTGTGGCTTGATTCCATTGTTTGCAGACTTTCTGAGGAGCCTCGACCAAAAAAAGATTAATCTTTCTTTCATCAGTCCACAGAACGTTGCATCATTTCTCTCTAGTCAAATATCATTTTAGTTATCAGAACTTTGTTGATGGCTTGGTGTCACATGGCAATCTTCTACTTGTTACAGTGCCAACAGGTAATTTGCTTTTGGTTTCCATTTTAAAGCATTAGCTGAGTAGTCTTTCAATACCATTTTTCCATTTTCCAATAATTTCACATCTGCTGCCTTTGTCCTCAAGTTAGAACCAGCTAATGAATAACTTCATTAGCCATGCTTCCTCAAACATTTTTATGAGAACTTTGACATATGACATTAAAAAAGACTGATGGCAACGGCAACATTTGGGAATTTCCACAATTTAACAAAAAGGCTTCACGCTCGCTGTAGGTGTTTTGTGGCTTTTTCAGAAAAAGAGTCAATGCAGAGATGGGAACCCAGTTGCAGTATATGTTCTGACGTGGCAAACTTTCCCAGTGACATTAAGTCTGAAGATCTTCACCACTGGTAGAGACTCGCCTCAAAGATCTAAGCATGTCAAAACATCATGTTTGGTTGCACATGTCTAATTGTAATTAGACAAAAAGGCTAAATAATGCGTGGATGAGTGTCTGTTAGCCACTGATGACCTTAGAGATGTTTACAGGTGCTTTCACTGACACATCGCTTGTTTTTATTCATATTTCACCCTTATTCTGTTGCACTTATCTTGCAATAAAATCTGAATTAGAATATTAATAATCGAGGGAGTTTTTTTTTTTTGCACCGCCACAGCCTTCGCTGTCGGTGCCTAACAGACTGGAGTCTGAACAGACTAATTACGACATAATCAGCTCCTCCCGCAGTCTGTCACTCTCGCTGATCAATTACAAACCAGATAGATGAAGTCCAGGTGTCTCTAAGTGCAGCAGGGACCGGCGGTGGGGAGAGTCTGTGCGGATCCAATCCAATTCAGCCGCGCCTCTCGTCGCCTCTTGCATACATCGGTGAGACAAGCCATGCATGGCTGGCGCTCGGTCCAACCTCTCCTCTCCTCCAGCCTGATTAGTTCTGCTCCAGAAATGCTGAGAGTGAATAGCTAATCGTGAGCGGCTGCGCCGGTGAGCGGGGGTCTGGAGGGGGGGGGGGGGTGTGCGGAGTGGAGGGGGGGGGTGCGGAGTGGGCACAGATCCATGGTTCGCTCTGCGCCGTCCACGGCGTGTGGTGAGGGGAGGATCAGCTGTCACTGCAGACGTCTCTGCTGTCTGTCTCAGGCCAAAACCAAGATGTGACAAGTCTCTGCTTTGTGGACACAAACCTCCTCGTCGTGCTTTCATGAAGTCGGACTCCTCTCCAGGTCAGCATGCAGGTCTCATGGGGTTTACGTTCAAAGCACAGCACTTGCTTTGAGTCCAAGTGTCCAACTGTCTGCATGCAGCAAAGGCATCCATGTTGTTCCATCCTTTCATTTTACTGCTTAGTCTGAGTTCTTGCCACTGAAGTAAGTCAGCCTGTAGGACTGATCTCCAGGCTGACTGTCAAAGTTTCTGACTAAAATAACATCCAACAAAAGAGATATGACTAAAAAATGTGATCCACCCAACCATCTCTGATCATCCATCCAGTCTGTTTGTCCATCCATCCCTCCATCCACCTAGTCGCTTTATCTGTCCATCTATTTCCTTTTTGGTTCAGCATCCATCCATCTACGGCTGTTGTGGGTTTTCTGGTTTTTATTCATGCATTCAGACATTTTACATTAAAAAAAGAGGCCAAAAAAACAGAGCTCTGAGAAAGCGTGGCAGTTTGAGATGAATAATATGTTTGAAACCTGCCATTTGCATGTGGATAA
>CM065375.1:19334757-19370910 GCA_033032245.1 Poecilia picta
ATTGATTCCAAGCCTGATAACAGATTAGTCACAAAATACATTCAGTGTGTTGGAGTGGCCTATCCAAAGCTCTGATCTCAGTCCCATAGAAAGTTTTTGGGGTGCACTACAAACATGTCGACCTGCAAATCTGACTCAGTTCTATTGGTTCTGTTGGGAGGAATGGACCAGAACTCCAGCCAACTGTCATGAAAAGCTTTTGAAAGGAACCTTAAAATGTTTGAGTCATCACATACAACTTAAGATAATTGTTAAAAAACAAACAAACAAGGAATGGAAATGCATCCATCAATGTTCTGATTGCACAAATATATCTAAACTTCATGTTTGACAAACCTAGGAAACAATTATCTGGTTTATTATTGTGGCATTATGGAAATATAAATTTGTAAATCTAACAGTTTTGGAAAATGTGTTAATATATGGACTCATAATATATATTACTATTACTATATATTACTATGAGTATAGCAGCCACTAATAAAGCATCACTTACCCCCTTTGGGTGAAAACCAATTAAAACAGCAGCACAGGATCATTAAGCAAATAAAAATGATGAAGTGGCTCACTCAGTTCTTCATGCTTACCAATAACACGCAAATTATTCTGCTGCTATGTATCAATACCTAAATCAATTTATTTTTTATTATGTTTCCATCTTATTAAATATCAGACGAGACGTCATGAGTTTTTAATTATGTTGCTGGTGTTTGTGTACTTTTCCCTTCAAGTCCAATTGTTGAATGTGCAAAGTTAATCACATCATAAGCATAGCAATAACATAGTTCTAATAAAGGCCCCAACATGACAAATGACACCAAGTTATTGTATATTTATGATCATACAATCAAAAATTGAGAGAGGAGGAATGAAAAAGTTTACAGTTCTCTTTCCTCTCTATAATTATAATGGTGTTATTATAATTCATATAATAACACCATGTTTCTGTTTTTACAGCAAAGGAAAACAAAATCCAGGGGTAGAGTGTCTGTGTCCGGCAAGTTTTAGATATGTCTTTGCTTCCACTTTGTCTTTGCTGTAGTTTTATCAGAAGACATTTTGGGCATATAGTATAGCTCCAACTTTATATTGTCTTTCATGTCAGCTGCCCTTGTATTATAAACAATACAAACTACAATTATCTCTTCTACAGCCATAAACAAGCTGCTAACATTATTCTGACTGAATGTCTGACAATTATTAACAGAATCTCTACAGCTATCAATTTAAAAGATACTCTGATGTGTTGGGGGTTTGTTTGAACCAAACTGGTCCAAACAAGGTTTCCTGTCGAAAAGAGGCCATAAAAACCTGCTGCTTGGCTTTATTTTCTGTAGGTTAGATTATTATAATGGTGTCTTTATTAGTCTCAATGCAAGTGCAGCTCATGTGAAATGCAGGTCAGAGTCCTGACCGACATCAGGAAAGTGGATCATTTAACTCACTTCACCGGCTCTCTTTTTGTCTTGGCCTGAATTATATTTCTGAGTTTCTTTTCAAGTTCGATCCATGTAGTTCCCTCAGGTCTTCAGAGACGTACCCGGTGTTCCCAGAACCAGAATTAAACTGGGTGGAGGCAACATTCAGCTGCTCTGCTCATCGGCTCCTTGAAAAGCAGAGACGTGCAGAAGCTGCTCCTTTAAATCAAAACTAAAAACATTTTGGTTTACGTCAAAGATTTGGACTAATGAACTGTTTGAGAGCGAAGACGTGATTTGAATGGGATGTGATATAAAAAGTTCAACAGAAACAAACTTGCATATTTTAACATTTGATGTTATGTCATTTTTTGTATTTCTTAAATTCTTTAAGGTCTATGCTATTTCCTTTTTCTCTTTCCTAATGTCATGTCAAGTGTAGTGTCAGATGTTTCAAACCTGGACACAGCAAGACAAAATATCATACAAAATGTTACAACCAGAGCAACATAAAAAAGCAGCAAGAGGTCACATTTTAACACAAGTTCCTTTGCTCTACCTATGATTCAGAGATCAACGTTGCCTTTTTCATACTTTCTCTCACACGGCCTCCACAGTCTCAAACCAACATTTTCAGCGCTTGCTGCCATTGTTTAATTAAGAGGAGGTGTGTGGTACATGAGAGCGCGCGCTCTGGCTGGATGAAGGAACTCCTCCGCTGGGACTCGATTCGCTTTAAGAGACGGGCGTGGGCGGAGGAGAGGAGACATGCTTGCCAGAGAAACATACACTGCTCCACCAACACACTGAGCGCCCTCAGGGAATCGAGGCATAGAAATCCTCCTGGATTTTCTCTCTCCCTCTCTCTCTCTCATTTGGTTGTGGTAATTCATCATGGAATATCTAAAACATTCAAAGCTGCAGTGAAGAAATAAAGGCATTGGAGCCTGTGTATAATTGGTTTCTGTGAGGTCCCACTATGCCTATTGAACCCTCTTGACTTTCTGTCCCTCTCAGTGGCAGAACGTGTGATAAAAGCCAAATAAAAAAAAACCCTCAGTACATAAAGATCGTGAGGCGAACAAAAGGACAGGGAAGGGTTTGTAGCTGTAGAACATTTATTGAATTAAAAGGCATGAATTGGTTTTTGTTCGTTTTATCAGGCGTTCATGGTGTCCTTCTAAAAACACACTTGAACAGATGAAAGCAACAAAGAAGGCCTTTAGGATTGACAATTCACATATCTGTAGGCCAGACCACAATTATTACAGTGCAAGTTTTATCGCTGGTTCCCAAACTTTTTCATGCCCTGGCAATTGTAATTTTTATTAGATTCCTTTTTTTTTCATTGTTTTAAAGATCTTTCTTCCAATGAATGACAATGGCTTTTGTGAAATAACATTATACAAAATTGTTTTATTAGATTACCTGCACTTCTCAGGTTAGACTAAAGGAGCAACATTATGTGAAACTGACATATTTTAGCTTTCCATCATTCTATAATGTTATTCCTTTATCAGAAACATACCTGAAGTGTTGCTTTGATTCTTCCATGCATGTTGGAGAAATCCTTTAATCTCCATGGCAACCAGTCAGCTGTGTAAAACGCCTAGGTGGACCTAGCTCCACCTTTGAGTCGCAGCTCCTCCTCAAAGCTGTTTCCAGCTTCTGACTTTTGCCCTTCCCAACAAAACCCCCACTCAGCTCCTTCAGACTAGCCTGAAGCAATTAGAAAACAGATGCTTAGCAAACTGCACATTTGCTGAGATTCAGAAAGAACAGGAGTTTCTTAAAGAGACAGAGGCCCAGTGTTATGGCGTCAAATTATGAAGTCAAATTTCTTTGAAGTCATTAGCATTTTTATAAAAACTCAGTTTCTGGATTTTGCTCTAAAATGGAACAAAGTGCATGATGCTGTCCTTTTAATACGTAGTTAATATCCAGGTATGTTAAGAAACAGGCTCTTGACTTTATTTTTTCTCACAGCTGTAGATGACTGTGATGTCTTCTTTTTTATTTTTTATTGACAATAAAGATGTGGTGGAAGCAGGGAGGCTCCTTGAGCCTGTGTGACATCCATGTGCCTGTGGCTCCAAGCACCATCTGTGACTTTGGCCAGACACTTTCCATTGCTAGCATGATCGCACAGATCAAACACAACAGCCGCGCCGCGGCGACACTTCCAGTTGAGAAAATGGTCTTCTCCAGCCAACAGCTGGTTCAGTTCCTTCCTCCTCCCGAAGTGATGAAGAGGGTAAGACGGAGCCTGCCCTCTGGTTCTGCTGGAGAGCGCCGCTGAGACGAGAGAGACTCTCATTTTGACTCGACACCTGCTCCCTCTGACAACATCATAGAGTCGATAGTTGCAGCTTCGAGCCGGCAAGCCAAACATTCTGTCTTTCCAGGAAGAAGGTCCAAATGCTGCGGTGCCTCATCCCTAGTCACTGTGTTCTGTTCGCTGTTCGAACTCGTATGACTTGACTTCTAAAACCAGTGTTTGATTTATCCATGATGCAGCCTGTAGGAGTCGGTCCGAATCAGTAGATAATGACTAACTGGCTCCTTGAAATGATAATGGACCAATGACTAATATTCGGTTGTAGGCACTCGGGAATCTGCATATTGACCCCTGTATTGTGAACCGTCTCTGATGCATCCTGACTCAGATGTGAAAATAAACCGGAGCTGATTATTACATTTTTCTGACTTGTACTGCTGCTGCACACAACAGATTACAGGTCTGCGCCAAATCATTTCAAACTCAAACACATTCCGTCACTGAAATGATCTGACTTATTTTGTACCAACAGCCTCGTCAGGCTGTGTTAGAGATGTAGAAATTAAACAAGAAATGCAACTAAAATCACACATGAATACATTTGTTCATGTAATAGTTCATAAAAAAATCATCATCCTCTAACCACTTCCTGTTGTCTTCTTTGTATTTTCTTCCAGTATTAATATCCGGTTGTTGATCACATGACTTGTACTACTGTATATGAAAAAAGTGTCTTCGTTGCAGTTTTGGTGAAGTTTCAATGCAATAACAACAAAAAGAAAGACCCACCTCATTCTGGAGCAAAAACTCTAGCAAAAAATGTTAGTTTGTTTTTAATTATTCTGTTTCAATTAAGTTAATTAAATTCAATAATTTTCTATACTTGTTTTTCTGCTCGTCTGCCAAAAACTTTAGAAAGTGCAAACATTTCCCTTTCTATAAAACTCATAGGCCCAAGTCATGTGAGTTGTATTATTTTAAGATTCATATGAATATAAACAATATTTAAGAATTTGAAAATAATGAAGTTAGACCATTTCTTTGTAAACATTAATTTATTGGTTCTTAAACCTGCTTTGCATCACACCTACACATATCTGCTGATGTGTAGGACCACTTAATAATGTTCTGTAATTTGCTTTAGTAAAGTAATTTTCCTGGACACCAAAACTGACTCCAGCCCAGGGGCCCACATGCTTGTTATTCCGGCCCTGACTGTGAATTTTTTTCAATGAAAGCAAATTCTGCATTCATATAAAATATCATGTACGTTAACTTTGCACGCATGGACGGGTCAATATAAAAGCAGATCTTGCCTAATTGCTCTGTGGAGGGTCTGTCTTTGTTAAAACAGGTCAAACTCCACAGAGTTGGACTTTCTGCTTTTCAATCTCCTGCTCTGATGGGGGGTCTTCCTAAAATGACCAGGGTTGGCTCTGATTGACTGTTGCCCCAAACTCTCATCTGGTTCAATTCTCTGTTCAGAGAAGAGTTGAGATACAGTCCAGCTTCGGGAAGGAAATGTGAAGATTAACAGCTTCTCTTTTCCTCTGGAGAGTGTTTGACAGTTCCATAAGCTGCTGCTGGGAGCCAGTTTATGAAGTTACAGCAGCAGCCGGAGCTCAGGGAGGTTTTCACATCCAGGAATCTGTATGCCAACGATATTTTTTCACAACTCTGTGCTGATTATTTTGGGCTTCTGGCCAGCAAAGTGTCTGAACAAAGAAAAGTATTTCCTAGCTTCTACAGTTGGATGGTACATCTTGATGACTTGAAAACCTTTACCTTGAATGTTGTTCCTTTTAATAAATGACTGTGAAAAACCTAAGTGTAGTTTCCGTATGGACACGCTGCATATTATTGTTTACATCTGGAAACTTTGTGCATGTGCACAATGCTGTAGAACCAAAAGCTGATTCTTTTATTTGCTATCCAAAGCTGCGCTGCTGCAGTGGACCAGTTCCACTGACAAAGTGAAACCTGGAGATTAGGTATTATTAATTTGGCGCAATGCGCCACAGCACAGGGGAAGAATCACGCAGGAAAACCATTTAAGAACAATCCAAAACCACTCCGATTCTTCTTTCTCACTCTCTGCGTCGGCTACGCTGCACACAGACACGTTGCCATAGCAACTGACTGACAACAGCATTCAACACCAATAAACATGCAAACATTCAGTCTGTTACAGTATCATGTTTCCAGGCTCTGTTTATTTTTGCGATTATTAATAAGTGATGTCTGAATACAGCAGTGGTTGATTAGCTAATTGAAACACCTCCTCTACTGATGATCTGTCAGACAGTTGGCATGTGGATCACCTTTATATATGATTTTTTTAACTGAACCTAACCACCAAATTCCACAGCACATCTACATGTTGAAGTTGTTAAAGTCAAGCTAGCACAACAGACCTACCTCCCTCTCTCCTGCTATTTATTTTTTAAGTCAAACTTTTACCTGACCTTGCTACCTAGTTGTTGTAGTGTTGACATTTAGCAGCAAAGCATCTCTTGTTCTTTTACATATCATGTATATAATGGAGATACAGAACATGGTCTAGTGTAATCACTTTAATCCACATGTCCTCCAAAAAATAAACCATTCTAGTTTATGCTAAGCCATTGTTTTTATTATGTAGCCTGGCCCAGAATGTGAGAGCGGCTACAAGAGAGGGCGACAAGGTGCAGCAGAGCTCTGAAAGACTCTATCATTTTTACAAGTAGGGGTGAATCACATCTTACGAGATTGGGTTAGACGAGAAAATATTTTCAGGGACCCAATTTGATTTCCTGTCTTCATTTGGAATGTTATTGAGGCGTCCTGTTATTATGTCAAACCCCACAGGTACTTCACACACGGCTCTCCTAATAAGAGCCTGCTGCTCTCATTAGGAGGCGGCTCAGTGGAAATGAGCGTTCATTAATGTGGCTTCCCGGCAGCCAGTGTCCACTCCGGTGTCACCCCTTGCCGCTGTGTCTGTGAGGAAAACAAACAGGCGGTCCGCCGGAAAGATCAGCACCGGGGAGCCGGCCCATAAATCCCACGACTCTCCAACCCCACCAAGACACGCCGGGCGAAGGGTTAAAAGGATCTGCTGTCATTTCCCCATATGCTGATGGGAGCAGCAGGGGATGTTTTCATTAGCAAGCCTTTTATCCAACTCCTCAAACACTATTAATGAGGGCCTGTCATGTTGCACAGTATAAATAATGGCAAACAAGGTCTCGCCGGATGGCACATTCATGCTGACAGCGGTGCAGCTCTTCAAATTAATTGTGTGTAATTCATAAAAATGGCTCGTGTCCTCATGTGCAACCCTGTTGCCAAAAGATGTGGAAGTCAAACAAATCACAGCCGTCCTTTAAAGATTTAGGTCGTACATGGTTGGAGAAGAGAACATCTGCAGAGTTGATGTTACATTGGCTGAGGGACGGTTTTTCACAGGGTTGGCACATATTTCAGTTTTAGCTTTAACAGACTGCAGGTCTTTAATGCTCGCTTCACAGGACACGATTTTAAAATTATCAGACAGTTTTCAAAATTTGAGACCCCCAACCACATAATTAAAAATGTTTGACCGTACAGTGTGATGTCAACTCACAGGAGCAACAAACACAAACTAATTTGATGCCAGACGGGAAATATCATAAAACCTCTTAAGACCAAACATGAGCTGGGTGTAAATAAAGATGACTGACTGGGAAGAACCCAGAGCTATAGTTTGTGGATTATGTTTAACAGAGAAAAAAACTATATAAAGACATCTTCAATGTCCACTGGACTTTCTGGTGTACCATGGCAGCTTATTGGTCTTTTCTTTATTTAGAAATCAATGTTTCCGTAACCTTACCTTCTGATTGGTCACATTTACCTCTGTAAAAACCACTCCTCTGATATCACACTAAAGCAAACAAAGAATAGTCCAAAAAGTGTCACTATAGCATCTTCCCAGTCAGCCATGTTTGTTTACGCTCAGCTTACATTTGGTCTCGAGAGACATTGTGACATTTCCCATCTTAATTCTGAATCTTGGTGAGTGAAGTCGGTTGATCCATGGCTTAGCTCTGACCAAACTTGTTATTCCTAACTTTTTTTTATTGTCATGTGCGTGGTCTCTTCAGTTTTGAAAATTGACCAAAAACTTCAAAATCTCGGCGTGCGAACCAAGCAGAACACTGCAAAACACAGGATCAAAGTTCTGGGTTACCTGATTTTCATGCGCTCCTCCTACCAACCCAGCAACAGCTGTCTGGTTAAAAAATAAAAACAAAAAAAACTTTCCTTAAAGCTGATGGCAAATTGTCATATGCAATGCCATTTTGAAAACATGTTTAATTGATGAATCTTGTTCTCACTTTAATTGATGAGATTCACAAGCACCCTAAATATAAAGATGTTGCTACGCTCCGTCAACGTTCATTCTTTGTTAGCCTTGTATTTTCATCAACTGACCATCTGGGAGTAAATACTCTAAAAGCTCCCCCAACAACCTCAAATAATTATTGCCTGAATTAATCAAGGCTCATTCATTAATAACCAAATTATCACTTTCATTTTCAAGCATTCCCCATTCCAAGGGGAGTAAAACCATCTGCGTAACGTTTCGTAAGATCCAATTATGTTATTATTGCTGTACAGAGAAGAGAAGAGAGTTGGAGACAAAGTTAAATATGCTTTGCTAAGGTAAAATATTCTTGGATATTGTTTACACATGTTCAGTTAGTACAACTGTGTCAGTGCCGAGTCTTTATCCAAGAGTCGCTGTCTCAGGTGTTGCACAGCAGCAACGATCCCCCAGGTTGCAGAAACAATCAGCATCAATGACGGACCTGACATTGATCCAGTCAGATGCAGTTTGTACGCAGAAAAATACGACTGAAGGACAGCTGCAGGAGAAGCAGGAAGGCAAGACGGGTTAAAACGTGACAGTCTGGATGGGATTAACAAACCAAGTTCACCAACAGAATTAGTGGAAACATCAGCTGCAGTTTGAACACAGTGAGGGGAGATTAAAAAAAAACCTTCACCTTGTGGGCCACCTTGAACAAACTGACATAACAATCATGGTTTCAAAGTCTGTCTCAGAGAAAGAATTTCAAGAAGTTTCCTCAACCCAGGCATTGATTTCTTCTACCGAACAGATCTGCCTGGAATATCAAAACCCTCAGTTCTTTTCTGTGCACAAACTTCCTTTAAATTGTGTAAGGCTTGTTGACACAGGCAGTCCTACAGTAAGAATTTTACTTCTGAAAGATTCATCCTGCTATAAATGATTCACACAATGAAGGTCTCTGCCTTGGATTCCTTCTCTTGTTTTTAGCCATCAGTTAGCTGAACCAACTGGGTATTGCAAGGACTTCAGTGACGTGTTTACCAGATCATGAAAGACTGGAGAAGCAAATAAAGAAATAACATCTGGGACGGGCTGGTGTGACATGTTTTAGCAAAGTGTTTTTTATTATTAAATGGGCATTTGGCTTCTAAATTACTGTTTCTGTGACAACACTCGTTGTGCACAGGTTGTGAAAATTATTGGGGTAAAGACAAAAATCACAAAGTTTTGAAGTCTTGAAATCTCAATGCTGTCTTGATCTACCCCAAACATTGGATTGGAGTCCCGGTCGATGTGTTGTCAAGGATCAGTGTCGGAGTCACTGCTGTCACTGTCCTGTTTGGGATTTAATGCGAGCTTCACATTAGTCAACTGGTCATCCCTACTTTTATGTCCACAGGTTCCAGAAGAAACCTTACTCTTCAGCTCATCCTGAGGGAATCCTAAGACATTACCAGGTCAGATGGGATACATATTCCTTCAGGTGGATTCTGGGTCTGACCTGGGATGTCCTGACGTTGAAATGTACCCAGAAATCCTCTGAAGAGAGGCCTCTATCAGACAAAGAGTCATATTTAATCTTTTAGTCCATGTCAGAGTTAGATTATTTATTCACACCTGTCCAAACAAACCAGACTTTCAAAGCAAATTAACCAGTTTGATTAAAGCGGATTAAACGGGGCTGGTGTGAATGCAGTCCATCACTAAGTTTTGTCATGCCAATTTAAAAATGTAAATAAAGACATTTCTTTTTTAACACTGATGCATTTTTTTTACATCATTATCTTTTGAGAAACATCTGTCTGATTTTCAGCCAAAAACAAAATTCCTGGTTGTTGCAAATAATTGGACTTGTATAACTTTCTGGTCTTTGAATAATTCTGACTGTAATGTACAGGCAGCCTCATCCCATCAGCCCTGTGCTGAGGCAGCTCAGAAAGGTTTGCCCAACCCGTTTTGCTCTAGAATGTCTGCTGTACGGAATCAGTCTGATTAGTAAACTTAAGTAAATTCTCTCTTCCCACCAAAATCCTAATTCCTATTCTTAATGGAAAGTGCATTGAATCCTGTCATTTTTTTTTACTTCAGTAGAACGCTGAGTATTTTTGTGTCGTACCATCGATTTGTATCTTTAATTTGACAGTTATTTTAGAAACCATTAAAGCATTTAAAGGACTAGCAGTTCCTTCCTTGAACCTCACTGAACAACCTTTGCTGCTCATGAAGCATCTTCCCCTTTGCCCTCTGCAGTAAACCAGCCCTGCGTCCAAATAGAGCTGTAGAAATGGGTGAATCCTCAGCTTAAAGAACAAAAGAAGAGGCCAAGTTCAAGTGAGACAAAGAGTCGGCGAGCTTTGAGCCGTCAATCCCTGGCATCTTCAGCACCTCCGCAGGGCCGCTCTCATGGGATCAAGCGCAAAGTTAGAAACCAGGCGAAGGAACTTTTCCAGCCCGACGCAGCGGCCCCAGCACGCTCCGCCGCCGACCCGCTCGGCTCTGGGAGCCAGGTTTTAAAAAGAGAGGTTTAGGCGGGGTTGTGTGGGTGGGTAGGTGGGGCGCCGGAGAACTTTCCCTGAACTCTTCTCGGCTTTACGTCTCGTACTTTCATCTCAGGTCACTGTCAGAGGAGGATTTATCTTGTTAAAAGCCGCCTGGAGATGAAACAGGGGTGGGTGGGGGGGGTGGGCGCTGCTGTAGAGCACCAAGGGCCAGGCTCTTGGCGAGGCCTGTTCTCCTTCAGACACGTCAGAGTCATGTTCTCGTTTGAGCTAAATGTGGGTCGTTTAGTCCTGGTTTCAGTAACCGCCTCCGCCTGATTAATTAACTTGTGACTGAAAATTCTATAAAGCATGAACGTGTGGGGAACAAAATGGATTGTGTGCATTGGAAAAGGAGTACTGTGAATATCTAATTTATATTTTATTCTTTTTAATTGAATAAGTAAAATAAAAAAGGGGGGTTCCACCAGGGATCGGGAATAACCGACTCTTTTATGAGCACCAGAAAGCAGCCAGTCGTATTAGAGGAAAAATATGTCAAGCCGAGAACCTGATGAATATGAAGGCATACCTTGATGACATGTTTGGATCAGTCAGATGAAGACAGATTCAGGAAACAAAGCCACTGACAAAACTGACAAAAGACACATTTGTTCAGTTCTGATGAGGCGCCAGAAAGCTGACAGTCATTGAAATTACTTGCTTTCACGCAAAAAAAAAAGCCCGTTTTCTCTCCCAAGCGTTATTTGGCCATTGTCAGTCTTCTTGCGGCATTGTTGCTGCAGGCTCAGTTTAATGATAGCAAATTCATCCCAGGCGCCGAGATCATAAAATTGAAGCGGCGAAGCGACACAATGGCTAAGCACAAGAGCGTCAAAGGGCCTTTCTTTGTGCTTCACTCTGCTGGATGCAGGTAACTTTCGGAACACAGATGGCTCACTCCAATCATGGCTGCCGTCCATTTATCTGATTTGTTGTAGTAGATGTAGAGGATTTAATTTGCTGGTCCGTTTTTTTTTTTGACAGAATTCAGCCAATTTTCAGCTTTACAATAGACTCCAAACTTTGAGTCAGCGGCAGACAAAGAGGAGAGGCAGCTTTGAGGGGAGACATGATTTCTACGGACGTTACGTAACACCAGATGCCTCGGTGCTCATTGTGTCTAAATCTCACTGGGGCGTAATGCAAAGCCGCTCGCGTCTCCAAAAGTGGAGCCTTGACAGATTTTCTTCTCGGTGAAGATATAAATTACGGCAAAACCACATTAACAGAGGAGGTGCTAAGCCTGCTGTGTGTCTGTCAGCTAATTGTGTTCTCCACATCAGGACTTCCTGTGCATTTCCTACTTTAGTGCAATTCAAGTTCAAAAATACTTCATATAACCCAAAGGGAAATGAAATGTAATCGTAACTCATTTCATCGTAGAGTTGGTGTGAGCAGGAAGGACTTCCAGTAGCAGTCAGTCTTACAGTGAATCTGAGAAGGCCTCTGACTAATGTCTGTCATGGCATGCTACATGCTAACAGCCTACCCAAGGGCAGCAGAGACAAGGTTCCACGGTAACATGTGCTGGATGTCACCATTAGTTCTTAGCTAGCTCTGTTAATCCACCTCATTTGCTTTTGCAGCTCCTCTTTGAATCACATTGAAGGTACATCAGCCATCACTTGAGTCTTTGAGATGCTAATTAGATGTTCCCAGTTGTAAAAACAATACTTTTTTGCCATGGTTACACATTAAAATACTTTAAAAAAAAAGTAAGAGTAACAAAACGCCTTCCAGCTCCACAGTGTCCAGAACCTGAATAATTGACTGAACATGAACTAAGATGGCGTCTTCACAAACGAACATAAGGAGTGAGCTCAAGTATGCCACACTTTTCAGATTTTTAGTTGTAAACACTTTTAAGATCCAAATTTGTTTCCCAATTAAGTTATGACAGTTTGGGGCCAACATAAAAAACTGCAATAAAATGGCATGAAATTTGTAATGTGATCAAATATGAAAATGACGGACCGGATAGCGTCGGCTCGGGTCGGCGCACGGGCTCAGGGATCCGTCACACATCAAATTTCCCATAAATGAATATAGAGATGACACCCGGAGGACGGAGAACAAAAACTCCTGGATGTAACAGTGATCAGTCACTGTGAAACCCAGAAAACGGACGGAAATGTGCTGAGGTTGCAGCACTAACCATTTCAGCTCGTTTAAATATTTATTATCCAGATTGCTGATTGTGGTAATTATTGTGTTGTGAATTCGTTTTCAGCCTGTTATGCTGGTCTGGGGAAATCAATCCACCTGTTATTTAGATACAGAATGTTGCTTATGCTGGTCTGCAGGGCGACGCAGTGGACAAGCAGGAGGAACCAGTAGATGAACGATGGTTCCAGCTCTGGGTCAGAGCTACAACCACAGCACCATTAGTTTATACAGCGCCTGTTCAAAGAAAGAAACTGTACTGTAACGTCTCAAACCATAAGTCACTACTTTTTTAACACGTTCTGAAAAGTGTGGATACAACAACACAGCTAATACATGGATTAACTTGCAAAGAAAGAGATGGAGCTTCAATGTCTTAGCTTAAAAAATATGCATGAACACAGAAACATAAAACTGATGCTCTGGAATGTATTCGCTCTGCAACCCGGTTTCAGAAATGACAGTTTCTGGTTTCTGACGACACTGAATCTGTGAGGATGCATATTATATTTGACAAAAATAAACTTTTCCAGATACACTTACAATTGTTTCTATGTGGATGTGGCTGTAGTGTGCAGGAAAACGATGAAGATAGCAATCAATGACTTTTCCTGATACTTTACTTGTTCTGATCTGTTTTCTGTGTATTTATTTTGAGGGTTTTCTGTGTTTTAACCTGTTCCCCTGTGAGTCTCTGTCTTCCCTGTTGATTGTTCCCAACTGTGTCTCATTCCTTGATTACTCTCCCAGTGTATTTAGTCCCACCTGTTGTCTTTGTCTCTTGTCGGATCCTCGTCGTGTGTTCATTGTGCTCCTCGTTGTTCTGTCTTGTGGATTATTGTCATTAAAAAAAACATTATTCATCACTTCAACCTGGGTCTGCCTGCATCCTACCTCACCATTCAACCACAATAGATCATGACATTAATGTAGTTAGGCTACATTCACTGCAGCACACCTGCACCCACAATTATATGCTAGTCATATTCACTATACCTACACATTGCATACAAATTGAAAGGCTGCTTCCAGCAACTTCTTGGAGCAACTGCATCCACCAAACATTTCCCATCAAGACGGGACCCAGTGGCCCAGGAGGAACCTGATTACATCCATGTTTACTTGTGCAACCACTGAGCACGTTCTGTGACGTCACTGCGCCCTCGACTGTGCATGTATGACACTTTTAGATTGTCCCGATCACACAGGAGATCACATACAAGTCACATGTATTTGAAAATATGAACAACCACCTAAAAATGTGGGTTTCACCAAAAAATCAGAATTGAGAATTAAAGACCTGCAGTGTGAACAGCCTTTGTCTGTTGCAGACCCTGTTTAGAAAAAACATTAACAGTATGTTTTTGTGCTTTATGTATTTCATTAAAAGTGAATAAAAAGGCATTTCTACAAACACCTTATGTTTCAATGTGGACACCGTCAACCTTTTTAAGTCAGTGGGCTGATACCTTCAGGTGTGTTCAGTAGTCTGGAAATTATGGTATAAAGGAACCACATAAAAAAAGATATAAAAAAGAGCTTGTCTTCTCACATAATCAACACATGAAACCATGTTCACGTCTTATTTAACCAGCTTTACGTGTTTAAAAACCTCTACTACATCATTTGAATGTGATTTATTTTTTCGTCCTTTTTTGTTACTCAGTATTATGTAAGTGAAATATCCATTCTCCTGTGACTTTATTTCTTTAACAACCAACAGTGCTGAGGGTAACGAATACAATCAATCCCATGGGAGGAGCAGTGGATGTGTTCCTGTTTAGTCAGGATGGATGGACTACATTGGATTATTTAAAGACGGCCTCAGCTCACTCGCTCCCCAAAGCCCTTAGTGCCACTTAACTCCAGCAGATTCACAGCGTCACAGTCGTCCTTAAATGAATATGTGATTTACAACGTCTTCCCACGTACAGATCTCACAACATTACACAGAATGTACATGTCTGGATGAGGGACTCCAGAGTGGGGTTTAGTGGGAGACCCAAGTGAGATATTATATTTCTCTGCTCTGGGAAGCCGACTGATTAAAAAAAATTAATATCTTCGACATAAAGGGAGCCTCTAGCCGTGAGCCAGGGAGTCCATTTGGATCTCGGCTCACGGTTTTACAGGCGCTGGGCCAGATGGTTTTAAAGGACTTTTAGCAAGTCTTAATGTGAGGTTACAGTGTGGATCTGATTTGGCTTCATAACAGAGTTAGATATTTTAAAATTACAAGATTTCAAATAAGTGATGTGGCATATTAAGTTTTCAAAAGAAAACTTTCAAAGTATGGTTCTCATAAAAGTTTTAAAGTTCATATTTCTCCAGCAGTAAATAACTATTTACGATCCCAACTCTTGGACTTGGAGGCTGTATCTTGTATGTTTTCATGATGGAGTAGCTGAGTGTAAAGCAGGAACCTAAATAGTAAACGATAAAAAACGGTTAAAATTAGGATAGAAATGGACAAGAGCCCATCTTTAAACAACTCCATTCCCCAAAATGACAGCTGTTTATCCAAATAACATTTTATGAACATATAAAGCATCTCATTTAAATCATACAGGAGACATTATGATACAATACACAGGAAACTGATGGTTGGAGGTTGTGCGCCAGCAGCTATCGTCCTGTATGAAACGCGTCCTGAGGTCACATAGTGTGAAGGGTTTGCAGGCAGAGCAGTGACAGACAGGAGGAAACTTAAACTCAAGTTCCTCTTCACCCACAAAGTTGACTCTGGACATAAACTTACTTTCTAAAGACAGAAGACTTGACTTGAACTCCAGTCAAAATCATTGCCTGGAGTTAGACTTGCCTTTGAATAACACAAGGGGGTAAAAAAAAAAAGACTTTGGACATGAGTTACACTCACTCTCTAAAGACTAAGCCAATGAAGTCTCCATTGGTCTCTGCCAATCTTGGACTAGTGATCTGAGACCAGCTAATCTGGATATAAATCTACTGGAGGTAAGTAGATTATAATCGTTTAGTAGATCTCATTTATGATTTATCCCATTAAACAGACTTTGGTTTCAATTTCAACATGTAGAACTGTTAGAGGTCTTCAAGCTAACAGGCACTGAATCCGTTTTCTCACCTGCAAGACATGTTCAAACGGAGTGAGAGTTGTGTTGGGGAAGAAGAGAAAACAAGCGGTGCCTGCAGGATTTTCATCAGATGCCATGTTTGCCTCCGTCTGACATGAACCTTCTCTCTTCCCAACCAAAGGCCTCCCTAGCTAAATGCTTTCTGTGCTAGTCAAACAGCCACGACACGGCTTGCCTTGCAACCCAGGATAGTTTGACATTTCCAGGGAGTTGGCATCTGAGTCGATTCAGCTGAGCTGGAGGAATCCCGCTTTAAATCTCTGCTTACTTTCCAGAGAATCAAATGAAGTAAAAGGCAGCCAGTTCTCTCCTTCCTATTTTTTTTTTGTCTTATTAACTCCGTCCTTACGAGAGCACATCAAAGACATATCCTCGTCTTACCATATGCTGCATAGTTTCATAATCCAAAGAGACTTTTGTAATTACACAGTCCACCAGGGGAATAAAGCTCATCGATTCTCTGGGAAGAGAAATTTCATTATGCAGACCTGCTGTAAACCACTGATGCTATCAGCATCTTCACTTGTTTCATTTAATCATTTTACACAACAAAAGACAATTTTGGACTCAGTCGAGAGGAATAAATGGTATGGAAATGTGGATGTTAACCGCATTGAACACATTCTTACAGAACTTTACAGGTGGGAGTAAAGCAGAGAATGCGACCTGCCAGGCGTGCGACATGCAGGGAATGCTTCATCTGATCGCATCATTTCTTTTCTTTTCTTCCCCAGCAGCACACAGACGACTCTGTGACATTTCCGCGTATGCTTGAAATATATACCTAATGAATGTTGCTGTTTCTTTTTTCCACAGATGTGCCTCGCTTCCAGCAATAGCAAACCCTCTGATGCAATCATCAAGCCATCAACTGGCAAACTAAACACTCTCTCCAGGTGAAGTATTTGTGCATTTCTGCAGGAATAATAAAAACTATGTCTGCTGGAAGTACTGTAGCATTCTCTCTGATTCTATAGGAAAGCCTTCAGATGTTGAACATGCAGCTACTCATGTCAGGTCCACAACGGCTGCCATCAAAACACTCATGTTTTAAAATGCTAAATCCAATTGAGAATCTTTGGCAAGATTATGTATATGTACATAAATATCCATTAATATCCAAATTAGCTTAAGAGGAAATTCAGAGAAGCTGTGTATGTAGTGACGGCCATGATACACTTTTATTTTTATTTAAGTTATTATGATGAACAATAACATTGTTGTTATGAGACCAAAGTACCTGACTGAAGACTTTTGTCATCCAATTTTTGGTGGAAAGAGAAAAACAATAAACTGCTCTTACTGTGATCTGTACGTCATATGCAAGCAAAAAATAATAAACCGAAACGAGTCTATGGAATTTTTCTATCCCTTATGTTAATCTTAACTCTGAGGCAAAATAAATGAAACTTTACTCACCATATTGCACTGTTTGAATGCCTTTTAGAGCCTGATGCTGTTTAATAATCATAGAACTGAGCGTCGTCGGGGCCTGGTTGCCACGGTAATGTGTGCGGCTCTCCATTCTTCAGCAACGTTCTCTCCACTGCTCACGTGGATCACTGAGAAGGTGGACTCCTCTTACATGTCTTGTTTTGGCATTGCTTTGGTGTGGAGAGATCTTTCTTAAATGCATTTTCTGCAATAAAAGCAAACATGTGCACACTCTCTTCTAGAAGAGAGTGGTGACCTCATGCGTCTGTGCCATGACGGCTCGGTGCTTTCGGAGAACGAGTTTATTATGCAGACAGTGAAAAGACAAAAGCTTTTAGCTACACAACCATTGTTTATTACTAATGTCATCACTTACACAGACTAAAGAAGTGTCAGCGATAGTCACTTAAAGGTCATTAGCAAATCATACTTTAGTCACTAGTTAGAAACAGTTTGGGAAACACTGTCATCATCCAAATGTTTGTCATTTACATTCATCTTACCAAAGACACTGAAATTAAAAGCAGCAATACAGTTTGAGGGGGGAAGGCATAGAAACTTAAAGAAGAAATAGATTGTAAATGGATTCCCTTTAATTCTACATTTGATCTGTACCTTGCCTGCGCCTGGGCTAAGCCCTTGAGTCTTTGAGTCCATAGAGTATCTGGTTGAGTATTGCATGTCAAGGATGGATAATCATCTTTTCATTTCTTTGAAAATTGTACTATTTTCTCCCCCAAGTTTCCTAACTGCAATTTGTCAGAGAAGAAAGCCGTTGTGTGTTAGTTCGTACGACACACTGATCCGTTGGTCGTCCAATGAAACAGTGCTGTGTAAGACCGCTTGCAAAGGCGGCGCTACTCAAGTAGATGAACATGTAGGCAAAGTTCACTGCAGTATTCCACTATAAGCAGTACGATATCAGAGAACTGGTCCTGCCGTCCAATAAGGCTAATCATACGGAGTCCTTAAAAAAGGCAGAGCGGGGAGATCAGCACGCCTCACGTTGACGTCCATCAAGTTCATGAGGATTCCTTCAGAAGTCTTAAAAGATTATCTCTAGTCCAGAATAAAGGATGTCTCTATTTACAGCAAAGTCCTTCGTATTAGTCTTTGTCTCCTGTTATGATCCTCCAGACCATAATGGGACGTTCACCTGCAACGGGAGAAAACAGAGGAACTCAAAACGACACCAACATTGAGTCATCATAACCTGTATTTCCATTTCAAATGTGTGCAACATCAAAAAGACACAATTTTGCAAGTAAAAAAGAATGGAAAGTAAAACCATGTGTCCACACCTGATAGGTCATTTTTAGTGACTTGTAACATAAACAAGTGTGTTCACGTGTCATTTTTAATTGCATTTCTCCTTTCACAGAAACACAGCAGTCGTAAAATTGTTTTTTTAAACACTGGCAGAATATATAAATAAAGTATTGCACATATTTGTAATGGAATGTTAATGTTGTGAATTTAGTTGGATCTGCAGTTTTAACTGTGGCGAAAAATCCATTCCACAAAGTATTGGACTCAGAGGCTGAAAACAAATACCTGCCAAACTTTTCAGATGCTTATTTGAAAAAAACACTGAAAAGAATTTAGTTTTTATTATGCAAGTATACACCAATTTATTGTAGTCTATCACATAAAATCCCAATAAAATCCATTTATATTTCATAGTTGTACTCCGAAAAACTATGAAATTTAGTTTCATAGATTTTCACTCAAAGATGATTCTCACTAGTCTCTGAGTGAGATGAAATTCGTTGCAAAGTGTGGTAACTGCTCTATCTATTAAAGCAACACAAAATATATACAGGTGTCTTGTTTAACAATAAAATACAACTCCCATTTCAAAAAGTGACATAAAAAGAAAATGAGTATTCTTACACAGTAATGTGTGTGTACCTATTAGATCCTCTCATTCTGTTTAGCATAAAAGCAGAGTGCTGGGTTTGCATTAACATCTCAGACCCTTCACTCGTAGTTCGGTGCTGTCAGATACTTGGGAAGACCTCCGTTCTCCTTGAGATTAAATTGCCTGTCATGAAGCTCGGTGGCTGACTGGCAGCTCCTCTGCTCCTATAAAAGTACATTCTGGAAAAGACTCTTGAAGAGCACAACGTAACAACCTTCATAACAACGTCTGCTATCTATTCCAGTCGGCTGTCAAAGGACTTGTGGGTTTGACGGGCCGCGGGAAGCCATCGCCGGACTTACGAGGCACTGTTATTGATGGTGAACTTTTGATACGAAACAGACAACTGTGACAACCCGGTTAGATTAATTCTCAAATGGGTTGTTGGACCAAGGCTGAGTGTGTAATGTCATTTAAATCACCTCCAATTAGGGGGGAAGGAAACAGGCAAATAACCATCAGGATGTCGCATTTCGAGGAAAAATAGGGTAATGCAGTTTCCAAACAGGTACAGCTGCAATACATTCTATCCTTCACCAAGTCATTTACATTCTGAGCTGCCATGGTGATTAATGTGGTACTAATTTGAGAATAATTTCGGGTTGAAAAGACAAAGAGCTAAGCTGCTTCTTGTCAGAAACGAGAATGTCTCCAGAGATCGATCTACAGCCTGTCTCACTTCAAGGAGGAGGGGGATAAAAAATCATTAACGGCGTTCTGAGCAAGTGTCTGAAACAAAGCTAAAAATACAGGAAGGAAAAACCAAGTCCTCCCTAGGTGTTAGGTTTGTTTAATTGGTGGATGACAAGTGCTAATTTAACCGGCAAAGCATTCATTTCCATTCGGCGCCTGAAGTGAGCGTGGCTGGGAGATTTAACACAGCAGGTGCGGGGCTTGTGTTTCTGTAATTCAGCTGTGTAATTGGCACACCGCCGCGTCCTTCTCAGCAATATGCTTTGTGTTAGGACCACTATGACTGGGCTTTTCATCATATGGCACGAATTCACCCGTGAAATCAGCAAAAACACAGCAGAGAGAATGCAGAGCCAACTTTCGGCATTTGTTATGTTTTAGGATTCGGACAAAACGGCAATTTCTGCCACAGGTCAACACTGCTAATAGAGAAAATGTACCAGTGAGATACTGTTTTTATTCCCTTTAGTCAAACTGTTAGTAATATTTTAAATTAATTTGCTTGATTAATAAAGAGTCTACAAAATAAAAAGAGTACTCACAATTTTTAAGTGCAAACACAAATCATATATAATACAATCAATATGTCCGCCAATAATATCAAAGGTGAATATAGCTCATTCATTTGTCCTTCTGGGAATAAATTAGGGAGCAATTGTGGTAGTGCAAAACATCTGTTGTTGAATGTTACAACCAGACTCAAGGAAATAAAAAGGAAATGTAGCTTTACTGACCAGAGGAAAACAATCAGGAAGTAAACAGGAAAAATAGCCATTATGTCTTCAATTAGTTTTAATTAAAAGACCTAATGGTGAAGATTTTTAGTCAGAATCTTGGCTAAAAAAGGTAATGGTCAATAGAACTGAAAAATTGATCATTTGAATGAAACGAGTTCAATTGGATGTCAGCTAACTTGTGCTAGCTTAGTGCTGTTTCCTTGCAATTAAGCAAAAACATTTTCAAAATGCCTTTTCTTCTTTTTTATAAAGTCCAAATTATAGAGATGTTTAATACTTGGTGGACCAAAAGAAAATAGTATTTATTATGTCAGCAATTTAATATGGCTTTAACGTTAATTTCACACAGAACCAGTAAAAATGTATCTTGTTTTAGGGCTAACTTCAAGGTCTCTACAATTGTTACTAAAACAGATTTTAGATGCAGTTGAATCCTATGGTTTCCTTGTAGAATACTTTGCAGATTTTGCTAAACATCAAACCAAACACTTCAGTTATTCTCCTCATAATATCTCAGAACAAACTGCTGCAGCGTTCATAGTGGAAGTAGCTAATAATTAATAATTTTTATAGGACATATAACTGACGTAAATAAACATAAGACTTCAAAGGAAATGATTGCACTTGGCGAAATGTAATGTTTCAATTGTTGCCTGTGTGGTGTCTTCTGTGACTTTGTATTTTTATGTTTTTCCGACATGAAGCACTTTGAACTGCCCCGTTGCTGGAATGTGCTATACAAATAAACTTGACTTCAGGATTTTAATACTGCATTTGCCTGTGTGTGCTTTCTTTTCTCTCTTTCATCCCTCAAGTACTAAGCAATACCGACAGCGCAGGTTAAATTTGTCACCTTTGTGGATTTCTGTATTTATCCGTGGAAAAGAAACTCTTCAATCTGTCACCTCTTGCTACCATTTGAGGCTTCAAACGTAGAAAAATTCCCATCACGTCTGAAATCCGCGCTGCGCCCCAGGCTTTCTAATAGCCAGTCTCTGCTTTGCCAAACACGTTGAATTCGCTGAGTTTTTCCAACGGGGTGTGATTGATACAGACTCATGAAGATGAGTACAGCTGGGGGACCCAGATCTATGTTGCTTGATTTTTTTTTTCTTTTTCTCGTTTTTATTATTATTTTCCAGAAGCGCTGCAGAGGTGACAAACAAAGTGTGACCTCCTGCTGTTTCAAGATTTGAGCGAGAGGAGTGTTGTCTCTCTAACTGAGTTCAAAGGTGTGAGACTTGGATGTTGGAGGTAATGATGGAGCTTTGAACAGGTCACTGTGGTGTGTTTGGATCATGTACCTCCTCTGCTCCCTTATCCCTCTTGTAGCTCCGCTGTTGGGAATTGTGCCTAAATCATACAATCTGACAACGGGGGATCAAAAGTTGCATTAATGATTCATCGTGGGAATTTTCTGTTTTTTTTAACACGGAAGGCAGGGCTACAGGGAATCGGAACAAGGAGCATCTTAAGCATGAAAAATATAAGGTATATCAAATATTACAATAAAAAAAGAGAATAATAAGAATAGATAAGAAAAAAAAATTCACCTGGGGTTTATAGTGGAGCGTCTGGAGTTACCAAAGCTGGTCTCTGTCCGCAGAAATCTTTCCAAAGATCCATATAAAATAATAATAAAAGAAACATAAAAGACATTTTTAGTGTTAAAAATAGCCTTGCGAGATTTGACAATAACAGAAATATGTTCCAGATCATCTGTGGATGTTCTCCAAACCCTGATGACTAAACGAAAACAATTCCACATATACATATATTTATATATATTCTGAGGTTCGGACCGATCCCAGAATCAATAGCCCAAGGCTCCAGGCTCCCGGCTCCAGGCAGGTGTGGTGCAAGCGGTTTAAATAATTAACTACATGGAGAGAGGCAGAACTGAAGTCTACGGGTAGTCATAACACAGTGAAGGATACAGGCATCATGTTACAATGTTAAAAGCAAGTAACTGGAGTGAGTAATTGGCCAGTTTGGGTGCTGAGAGTGGCCTGAAAGTGCTAAGGAGACATGGCAGAGCATTGATTATTGGACCCCTGGGGTCCAAGCACCGGCTGCAAACACTGGTCTTTAGTTAAAGGCAGAGGCGACGGGAACAGGAGTCACAGCCTGCTGACCTTGACGAGTGGCTGCACACTGGATTCAACAGTTCTGATTCTGGCATCAATAAAGAGATAAAAACTGATTTTTTCTCTCTTTCTGCTCACCTTGGTGGTTTTAATCTTGTTCCCTGTAGCGCAGCTCCAGCCCTTCAGATCAGGAAGAACTTTGCATTCCTCCCCATCAAGGCACGGATGCATCTGGCACCACCACTTCTGCTCCACTATCGAGGCTGGACAAGGCATAAAAAGAACAAAAAAAATGATCCTGTCATTTTAATAATTCAAATCAATATGAAGAAAATCTTGTTGTGTGTTCCATTTCCTTTTAGTAATGATTTTTAAAAGTTTAGTTGGATTTCTATGGTGTAATGTCATGTTGGTTTGTTGTTTCATAACCTGGTCATTGCCTTCATTGTTCCACTTCGTTAAAAGTCTCGCTTTGCGGACAGTCCCGGGTTTCTCCGGTTCACAAAGATTAACTCTGGTAAAATTTCTACGTGTTGGGTGTTTTAGATTCATTACTATTCCTGTCAACTCTCAGTTTTTACCCGGAAACAAATTTACTATTTAGGTTTTCATTCTACGACTCCATTGAAAAAGCATGTGGTTAATTTGGACAATAGATATTATGAATCACATGATATACATATTTGATTAATTTTTCATCAAATGTCTTAGATAATACAAAATGTAATTATGTAAAAGTAAGACATTTAAATGGAGACATAAATGACCCAACTGTCCCTAATATTTCACAAAAGAGGAAAAAGAATAAATTTAAAAAAGAAGTGAAAAGGGAAAGAATAAGGAAGGAAAAAATGGAAGGGGGGCAGTTATGTCCTTTCATGTGTGAAATAAGTGATTTAAGATCCATGTACAGTAGACCACAAGAAACATTGTGTCATTAAAAAAAAAATCTCGGAAAACAAATATCCTTATAATTACCAGCAACTAGTAATCAGAAGTCCTGAACTCCACCGCATCACATAAAGCAGGACAAAGTAATTACCAATTACAATCTATGCAATTTGTGTTGTATCTGAATCTGAAATGTAGTGTTAAGAAAATATATTTAAAATAAGGTAGTCGTAAAATTTAACCATATCTTCAATAATTAGGTAAAATTAATGGGTTTCAAATAAAAGATCCTTGTTCATAAAATGAAACTCACTAAGGACACTCCCCTAAGTTCAGTACTGCGTCGAAGGAAAAACGCGCCCACCCGCTAAAAGTGTGGGAATTTGAAATCTTCAGCTCGTCATGGGGTCTCCGGGGAGAACATCCAGTACGGTGGGGTGTTTTCTTCCTATTGCTTTGTCGTGTGTGTGATGTCTGTCGTGTGAGGTAAATATTCCTGGTTTCATTCAGTTCTGTTAGTCTCATTTGTTGTTTTGTTTAATAAAAGTCGTTATGCTTTTGTCACGCGGAAAGCGAGTTGTCTTGTCTTGTAAGTTCAGCTGTTATAATGATTACTTTCAATGGATCCGGGAAGAGGAAGAAATAAACGAGTCAAAAGGTTTTTAACTATTCCTCTTCTGAATTATTTTAACAGTAGTCATATGACAAAGAGGAAGCAACATATTTCACCTTGCTGCCTCAAATGACACAAAAGGAAATTCAAAGACAAGCTGTTGAATATAACACTGCTAATGGAATTATTTAGCGGTTAGCGAATGAGTTCAATTTTAGTTTGTATTTAATATTTTTAACCACTGTGAAAAACATGTAGTCTGAAACCATGATAATACTCTTTATTTCATGAGCTGGAACATGTAGAGGTGGTGGGTGTTTAGAATTGCCATCTTGTCATTTTGTGTGTTTCAAACACATTTCCGCCTGTGACACAAGGAGCCTTAAAGGTGGAATCTCTTCAGATCATCAAAGAAGCTCCCATCAAGTCATGTCACCGTCTGACAGCCTTCTTAGGTAAGTGATGTAAGATTTGCTTTTTCTCTGGTAACACATCTATTTTGAATATGCAAACAAGTCTCAGCCTCAATATGATGTGTCAGGGTAGCGAAGTGATAGCAGATGCATCTTCAGTTGGCTGCAGTCAGGACACCTCTTCACTCGCCTCCTATACAAACAGCACAGAGCAGATGCACCGCAGTGTACACTACAATCTGGGATATTACAGGGGTCATTATCCATGTTTGACAGCCCCCTCCAGCAGCGTTTATGCTTCTCATAATGAAGAGATTTTGTTTTTTTTTTTAAATAATCCAAACACAATGCATCCCCCGCAAAGAAACTGCAAAGAATGAAGGCTTTATGACGGGAGGAAATCAATTTGTGGAACACAAACGTGTAAAAAGAGCATCGGGTCAACTCCAAGCAGAAGGAGTTGCTATTAAAAAAACCACAAAGGTTTTTACAACAAAATGAAATGGGAGTATTGATGATCAAACAAAGTGGAGAGAGTATATTTCACTTAGACTTAACAGGGCTTTAAAACAGGACGACGGCTCAGACAGGAGACATAACCTGATTCAAGTCCTGAAATCTTTTTGTTGTCCTTCAGTTCATATTTTTATTTTATGTTAGCTTGAAACTCATGAGCTTTGGAGAAAAAAAAACGACTAACTGCTTATGTAAGGTTTTAGAAATACGTTAAGTTTGAATCAAAAACTAATTTAGTGCATGTGCCAGTGGGGATTTGTGTTCAAACCGTGTAGTTCTGCCAAGAAGAAGAACAGTGTAGCCAATTCAGAAGCCAAAAACAGCAGACAGCAGAGAGCCTAAAAGCACAAAACTGGAAACCAAACCTGAAAGCTCTGACTAATGATCAACATGTGGGCTTCTAAACAGTCTTACCACAAGCTTTACTAATATAACCCTCACATATTGAAGCCTGTAGAACATTTTAGAGCAATTTTTAGCCAGTTGGCTTGCTGCTTACACACTAGCGCATGTACTTAGGAGCAGCACTGTTTTCAGGTGGAAACATCTAAGAAATTAGAGTGGAAAGATGTATAAATCACAGAAAACATTTATTTTTAATGCCATGAGGATAGATTTTTAAAAACTATATTCCTCTACAGACTGAAGGGGGAAAAAACTTACCATGACGGTCACTCCAGTCATGGGAAAAAACAAAGTATAGCTCAAATACAGCAGAAAAGTACCAGAAACTCCTGGAAATCAGATGACGAGGCGTCATATGATGGTAAGCTAATGTACTCATAATCATTTTATGAATGTTCTGTGTTTTTTTCAAAAACTGTACCATAATTCCTGTTCAGTTATGTAAGAGAGAAATTAAAACAGAAAACCCCTTGTTTAAAGTTTTTACTGATACAGGTGACTCTACAGGTCTAAACTATGGGGTGCATGTAGTTTTCTTCTCATTTCTCCACTGATATTTTTTCTCCCCATGACGGCCTTTTCATTTGCTCCATCCTAAAATTCCCAGACGCAAGTTTTCTTAGAAGTCTGGAAGTTCATTTATCTTCATATGAAGAGGAGCTTGTCTCACACGAAGAGGAGCTAAAGGTAATCCCTGGTCATAGAGGAAAGAATAATTAAAAGGTTAAGTGCTTATCATTTTTTCTCTGCCTGAGATCAACTGAGGGGCTTTAAACTGAGACTGGTGGCTCACAGCTCTAATTTGCAGAAAATGTCAATACTAAAATGTCAGGGAATAGGTCAAAGCCAAGCTATCTGGAGTTTCGCCAGAAAGCAACGCTTTTCAGACCAAAGTGAAGTTGCCATCTTGGCACAGTCTAGGAGTCTGGCATATTAGCATGCTAAGAGACCCTCTGGGTCACTGACTCATTCAGGCCTAATAAAGCCTTCAGGAGTACCTTTCTAGAGCTTCTGGATTCCACTCGAAAATTACTTTGTGTAGTCTTACTCATTTTAATCGATCAAGCTAAAAGTAAAAACAAAATGCCTTTTAGGTTGTTTTCACACCTGGTAGGTAGATTTGGTTCGACTTTGAGCTAAAATTGCAACATGTGTTTCCATTTTCAGCTGCTGGGGTTCTCTTTCACACTGCACTGTGTCAAATGAACCAAATCCTTGAAAAGCCCGTTTACATCCTCACCTGTGGGGGCGCTACTCATAGAGTCACTGAAGAAAATCACACAAAAACCTTTGAAGAAGACACTGAGCACAATGTCCTTCTTCATGAAACAGAAACGACAGAGTGGACTCAGATTTTAGTTGTTGTAGCATTTGTGTTTTGTCTTTGGCAATAGACCACAAACCATTTCTTTCACTAACACTAGACTTGCATGTTTGTTTTGGTTGTATTTACCCAGAATGCTCTGCGCTACAGTTTGTTTCCGCTTAGCGTTCACATATATATTTGAACCACATCAGAGTTTATATCAACTGAACTGAGACCTTGTTTTGTAGGTCATATTTTTGGTCCACATCTGAGTTTTATTGCACAGTCACACCTCCCCAAACGACCCACACTTACTAGGGAAACAAAGTTGTTGCGGACTGAACAGGACTGGTATGAATGAATACAGAGTGTCCTTGAATACTTAAGAAAGCTTAAGTTCTGTCAGGCAAAAGTTTGAGTTATGCACTAACATCTTCATTGCATTCTGTCACTAATCGGTTGAGGCTACTGGTAAGGCTAACCCCTTGGTAGCTAGCTCATGGTGTCCACCATGATTTGATATGATATGATATGATATGATATGATATGATATGATATGATATGATATATATATAAAAAAAAGTATATATATATATATATATATATTAGAGGTGGTGCCGATCGATCGGTCACCGATCATAATCGGCCGATTTCCGTGAAATCGGTGATGATCGGGATCGGCCGATCATTGGCTCTGTTACCGATACCGATCACCTGCATCTCATTTCCCAGCCTGTCTGTCCAGCTGGTCTCGTTTTTCCTTCACTGCAAACGCGCAGCAACAAATGCTAAGTGATGTGCAACTATAACCACTGAGTGAATGAGGACGTTTGCGTGTTGCGGCGGAAAATAGAAGCAGGTCAAAATGCATCAACACAACGAAGCTAATAGACATAAAAGCAATGATGGAATTTGGCTACATCGAGGCTCAATGCAGTAAAAAGACATGGAGGATCAGACAGCAGGTAAAGCAGCACAGCTACAAACACTCACCGGATTAGCATGATGGTCAGAAAGATAAACTAATAACCCGCTAAATGATTTAAGTCTTGGAGCTGCGATGTAAGATGCTGGTTCTGCTGTTGAACCGCTGCTCCGCTACAGGTAGTAATATTTAATATTTAGTAATATTTGACACGGAGCCGCTTCTGCTCCACCTGGTAGTGACTCTCACACCGAACCTGTTTAAAACTGCAGCATCTAACTTAAAAATACATTTTACATACGTATTAAAACTTTCGCTGTCCTAACATGAGACAGATAATCTCTAAAAAATAATCGATCTCCTCCCTGATCTGCATAATTACCCCTCTCAGTCAGAAACAGCCAATCAGAACTAGTAGTAACCAGCTAGCCGCCATGCTAACAGGAAGTGGTTCTGGATTGTTTATTGTAATGGATCCTGTTTTTGCCTTTGAATGTTAAGTTTTATACTTGAATCTTTTGTCAATGTTGAGAGGTTGCATTATTTAGCCTCTTCAGAGCCTCATATGTTATCAGTCTGTTAAAGATAGTATTATTGATAACAGTTCAATTTGCACAATACCTGTTTTGTTTAGTTTTCTTCTTGGAAAAGTTATTAAAAACAAGTTTTTGTCTAAATTAAGGTGAATTCATGGTTCCTTTTTCCACATAATGTAACGGTGGTGTTTATGATAAAAAATAAATAAAGAATAATTATGTGATCGGTATCGGGGATCGGAATCGGCGATAGGCCCTCAGGGGTGATCGGTATCAGTATCGGCAGGAAAAAACCTGATCGGCACATCCCTAATATAAAAAAAAAAAATCCCTTCTCACCCTCTGCGGGTGGTCTCTCTTCTCTCTCTCTCTCTCTCTCTCTCTCTCTCTCTTTCATCCTCTGACCTCTGACCTCTACCAGAGGCCTGGGAGCTTGAGGGTTCTGCGCAGTATCTTGGCTGTGCCTAGTACTGCACATTTCTGGACTGAGATGTCTGATGTTGTTCCTGGGATCTGTTTTAGCCACTGCTCCAGTTTGGGGGTTTCTGCCCCGAGGGCCCCGATGACCACAGGCACCACTGTGGTCTTCACCTTCCAGGTCTTTTCCAGTTCCTCCATGAGGCCTCTATTGCTCTGGTGTTTATATATATATATATATATCTGGTGTTATATACATATATATATATTAGGTGTAGGTTGTGCAAGGAGGCCCCTGAGACAGTCCAGCACATAACAGCAGGGTGCAAGATGCTGGCAGGGAAAGCGTACATGGAACGACATAACCAGGTGGCGGCATAGTGTACAGGAACATCTGTGCAGAATATGGACTGGAAGCCCGAGATCGAAGTGGGAAACACCCCCAAAGGTGGTGGAGAATGACGGAGCTAAGATCCTGTGGGACTTCCAGATCCAGACAGACAAGATGGTGATGGCGAACCAACCAGACATTGTGGTGGTGGATAAAGAACAGAGGAAAGCCGTTGTGGTGGATGTAGCTATACCAAGTGACTACAACATCAGGAAAAAGGAGCATGAGAAACTGGAGAAATACCAGGGCCTCAGGGAGGAACTGGAAAAGACCTGAAAGGTGAAGACCACAGTGGTGCCTGTGGTCATCGGGGCCCTCGGGGCAGAAACCCCCAAACTGGAGCAGTGGCTAAAACAGATCCCAGGAACAACATCAGACATCTCAGTCCAGAAATGTGCAGTACTAGGCACAGCCAAGATACTGCGCAGAACCTTCAAGCTCCCAGGCCTCTGGTAGAGGTCAGAGGATGAAAGAGAGAGAGAGAGAGATAGAGAGAGACCACCCACAGAGGGTGAGAAGGGAATTTTTTATATATATATACACTTTTATATATACTTTTTTCAGTCTTAAATTTCAATCAGGGTGGCATTAAAAAGTCTTAAATTTGACTTCCTGAAACCTGAAACCTTACTTGCATATGACATCATGCGGTAATAATGTAAACTGAAGGAATATTAAGAAGAGAAAAATGAGAAAGAAGTGAAGCTCATGAGCGAATTAAGAATTTGAACTCTTCTTTCACGTCCACTTATAGATTTCATAACATCAGTTATTTTAAGCTTCATACTTCTCCTATTTTTCAAGCTGCAGATAGACATGCTGAGGTGTGACCCACAAGCTAATTTGCATCACTTTCTTTCTTAATACATTAACAGGTGTAAATGATCTGATCCCTTTCATGTGAGTTGGCTCCCAGTATGGTTCCTTTAATGGTAACAGCAACAGTTTTAATGTATAAACGAATTAGAAAAAAGGTGACCTGAGAACACGTTCTGCTCCAACAGCCTTTCAGGACTTTTCCAACTTTTCAAACTGAGTGTTCAGGAAGCTGTGATGAGATCAGCAAGTCTATTCTTCAAGACTTGTGCAAAGAAGCATCAATAAAAGAAAAAACAGAAGAATTCCATCTATATCTATAGAATAGAAGATTCCTAATGAATAATTGAGTGAGTGGACTGTACCATCAACGCAGGACGGGGCGGCTCTGGTGGTACCGGCGACTTGGCCCGGGAAGCAGGAGCACTTCACTGTTTGCGACCGCTCCTCGATTTTGTTCTTGTTGCAGCAGCGGTGCAGCGCCACCACCTCACAGGTCCCCGTCCGGACATGGTGCACAGCTGTGGGGGAAAGAGAACAAAGGAAAGAGGAAGAATTACCTTCAACATACACAGCACCGGCCTTTGACTAGGCCTGAGACGGATGACTCTCTGTGGTCTTTGTTACAATATTTATGTCACTTAACACAGGAAAGGCAACCACTAAATTACCTTACAAGATCATGTAATATTTGTATATGCACATAAGTATCCATACCCCACGAACTTTCATGCATTCTGTCATGATACAACCTCTAAGATTAATGGAGACATATACTGCAAAATTCACATTTTGCATATATTTGTACTTACATTTTGGATTCAACTGCTTTAAAAAAAAAACGTTTGGTCGTTTTTTTTGGGACTGAGTTTATGATTTTGTTGTCTGGAAAACGAGCCATTTCAAAAACTTATGGAACATAATTAGATGAACCAGTAGGCACTGCCCATAATCCAGCAACACCAGCACCTCCCAGCCTGTCACCTAGCAACACAAACTGAGCTCTAGCATGTTTAGTACAGTTGGTTTCACCGCTGTATGTGCTGCATAATAGCTGCTGGAAAACTTTCAGACTTTCCATCCAGAAACACTTGCTGCATTCTTGTTGATTACCTGTATACAGGAGGCTCCACTTCTGTTTTTCATAGATGTACTGTATTTGTTTGCAGACATTTTCACATGGTGAGTGTAAAACGTTGAGTTGGGGGGGCGGAATGAGAGGCCCTAAAACAAATCATTCTGAAAGGAGTTCAACGCAGGTACAACTGTCCATCCATCCATTTTCTTTACACCCTTGTCCCTTGGTGGGGTCGGGGGGGTTGCTGCCCATCTCCAGCTAACATTCCGGGCGAGAGGCAGGGTCACCCTGGACAAGTCACCAGTCTGTCGCAGGGCAACACAGAGACACAGACACCATGCACACACATTCACACCTAGGGGCAATTTGGAGAGGCCAATTAACCTGACAGTCATGTTTTTTGGACTGTGGTAGGAAACTGGAGTACCCAGAGAAAACCCATGCATGCACAGGGAGAACATGCAAACTCCATCCAGAAAGACCAGGGCCGGGAATTGAACCCAGAACCTTCTTACTGCAAGGCAACAGCTCTGCCACTGTGCAGCCCCAGGCATAAATAATATCACATTATCTAAGAATAATTTTATGCAAATAATAATAATAAACATATTTTATAGTCCATATACAGGTTAGACATATCCTAACCAGTTCAAGGAAGCATAATAGGTCACTACTGTACTGATATTTAAGACTGCATTGTCACTGTTTTTGTAAGCAGCAGTTCATCTGGGTGTAGTGCTGGACTATGCATAAATTCAAATTCTGTAATTTATGCATAGTCCTGGAAGACCAACAGATTTAGCAAATTTTGTGTGTAAATGAATAAATTCTGATCAGAATTGTAATGGGTGTGTTTAAAAATAGCAGTGTGGACTTCAATCAGTGAACAACAAGTGACTCTTATTTAAGGACGAAAGGCAGCGAGTGTTGGACATCCTGGACTCCAGGCCTGCTGTCCTGTAAACTGCAAATGTGTTTCTTCTTCTACACACCTGAATAAAATAATGAGGTCATTATCAGGACTCTGGAGGACCTGACTGAACCGAGGAGGTAATTCACATTTTAGGACTAGAAACACAGCTACAAGGTTGCAGGACTGTGGCCCTCAAGGACCAGATTGCAAACCTCTGAAGTAGTAAAGACGGACTTTCAGGATTTTAAAACGTATGATACAATAAGTGTGACATTATTTAAATAGTTCCTCAGAGTAAGGAAGCTTCTTTTTTTAAGTAAAAATCTCCAATACATGAGGAGGAAAGTGCAGCTCTGCAGTATTTGCAGTCAATTTCCAGATCACGCTCCATTGTCTGAATTATTTAGAGGGTGAGCTTTCCCATCCTGTTTTAATTGCATGTGACATTTTCATGAGGTGTCTTTTTTTCCCTGCAGAGGGACTATCTGCTGCTGGGGTAAACAGAAAGTGTGGAAATGACAGCATGAAAACCGTTGCTTAATTGTTCACACTGTAAGATCTCAACGGATCCCGTTTAATCAGCTTCAGGTTCCTGGACTGATGGATGGACACGGTTTGACAGAGGATTTAATGGAATCGTCATCTTTGCCACATTATTTTGTGACTCTCTTGGAGCAAACTATTCAGTAGCTTTTGGATTACAGCTAACTAAAGCAACATTTTCCTTCATTTTCTCCAAACTGGGCCGTCCAATGACAGTCAGACTTATTTGCACTTTGTCAAATTTTGCTACATCACAGCCACAAACCTAGTGGTCGATGTTTATGAAGAAAAACAAAAACAATCTATGGTCTATTATCTATATGGTTGAATTTAAAAGTTTACACTTTTTATTTTTTATGTATTAGAAAAGGTTGATGGAAACTGCAAAATTTAAAATGACTTCCTAGATTTTGCAAAAACGTTTTGGTGCTCGCTTGAGGTGGGTTTAAAAAAAAGAGTGAATGCTCTAACGGAGACAGGTTTGCTGAATAAGGTCTGATGTAGCAAACCTCAGCCACTGCTCAGAGGGAGAGCTCCCTCCATTTTTTGGAAATATATGCTCCATGCTACATAGCAACCTTTACTTCCTGTTTACTACAGCCAAGCGTAGCGTCAACATCAGACAGAATTGCGCTTGGCATAGCCCGGCTGATTCGCTCTAAACCAGTAGACAGGAACACGGCTAATTCACATTTTTATCTATCAGCAGTAACATTGATGGTCACTTTTTAGAATATCAATACCAGTTTGATAAATAAAACTCAGCTGATATCAACGAGTGATATTATTTTTCATTTTGTTGCCGCTTGTTTCTACAGGGGGAGATTTTTCATGTGTTGTGATGGTGATGCAGCAATGGATTGTGGGGAGAAGAGGCGGTACATAGCCAGTGTTCACCAACTCTGCTTCTGGACTCTGTTCACTGATTGGGCAACTGCTTGTGCTGGTTTTATTTAGTGGGGATCAAAATAAAAGGTGGCCCAATTCAAATAAGTACAAAAAAAATTAAAAGCATGAACTACTTTCATTCCACTCCACAATTATACTCTCAAAACCCTAATAAATACTCTACACTTTGCAAAAAGCCTTGTGCTTAACTGCTGTCCGCTTCAAAGAAATAGGATCAAAAAGATGCCAGGAAACTACAGATCCAGTATTAAGAGCGAAGGAGCAGAAATAGAAGTGCTGTTCTGATTATACGGTCATTTGCTACTTTTGATAACCTGCCTCCACTTACAATCCCACCTGTTTCTCTTGGAGCAGTAAAAGCGACGCAGGTAGTCGAGCTAAATTAGTGGGAGCCTTACTCATGCGCCGGCTGCCAAACAAGGAGCAATATGAAAGACAAACACGCGGCGTGCCGAACCGCCGCAGATGCTTGAAAGGGAATTTCTGCCAGCAGTTTCACGCTGAGAGGCTGTGTGTTTTGACTAGATTTGGAGTTCCACTTGGATGCCTGCCCAGATTCCCCTGCAGTAGCTAAAACACGCAGGGAAAGTGCTTCACGGAGGAATCTTTGCGTTCTGGTCCTAAACCCGCTGAGAGGAGCCCTCACGCTGCCGTTTGCTCCGTCTCTCATTTCTTTTTCTCCATTTTTGTAAGACGACAAGGACGACAGCGTGGAATTTAATAGTGGGACGCTGCGTCCTGGTGGCTAAATGTGCATCTGTTCCCAGCTGGGGCCTGCATGTCGCTGGTAACATCCATCCACATCCATCCATCCATCCATCCATCCATCCATCCTCTCTCCTGGTGTTTACTGCTGTTGTCACGCTCACCGTCTCCCAGCGAAGGCAAAGAGGACAAGCAGCCATGCATGGAAACTTTCAGACGTGTTTCCGGAGAAAGTCTGGGGAAGTTATTAATACTTGATGTTGGAAATGGCAGAAAGTTTGACATTTACTGTACTTTGAACCGAGTTGGAGATGTTTTATTGAGGAAGTCGTAACGGCCGAGTTTATAGGAGACACAAGAATCGGGTTGTGAGCTGGGAAACAGGATTTACAGACTGTTCAGAGAATCATTTCTAGTATTTATAGGAACACATTCAGTCATGCAACATATTCTTGAATCTCAATAAAAAATGGATTATAATCTCTAATAGCTATTCTTTGCTTTTGTCCACTGCAGCTACGTAAGTAGTTTGGTCTGAAGGCAGCAGTTCAGATGTTCTTTGTCAGCTGAGTCCCACTTACAATTTTCTGTTTTGGAAAAACTAAAGAAACAGGCAAAACTGGTCAGTGATGATTTACAACAAGACCAGAGAGTATCACTGTAAACTGCAATTATAAATATCATACATTAAAGTAGCCGTACCAGATTTCTACTTGGTTCTAATAATTACAGAGAAAGAAAATAGATTGTATTAGTGATACATGTTTTTTTAATGTCAATATTAATATCACCATAAAAATTTGAACCTATTGCAATTAATTTTGTTGAATATAGATGCAAAATTTATTATTAAATGTGTCAATTCATGTTCCTGGAGCTCCTTATTATACAAGTTTTTCCCCCTTTTTTAACACTGGTTTCTACAGTCAAACATTCAAACATTTTTTCAATAATATCATATTTTACATGTTGCATGTCGCCAGGTACTATAGTAAAGAGAGCTTTAATGTGTTGTTAGCTTAATGTCTTAAGGTGTTAATTTTGATTGATTAATTACATATTTCAACTTTTTAATGCAATTAATGCCTATATTACATGGGAAATCAAAAATTAAAAGCAAAAGACTGAAATCAACAATTCTTGTGTTTTTTGTGGCCCTGATCCTCTTCAGTTTAAAAAACGTTCTGTTTCCAGAAACAGAGACTATGAGACCCCCGGTGTCGAAGCAACCTGTTTTTTATTTTTCATCTGTGGCACTAAATCAGCTTTCAGAAAGGTTTCTTCTCCTCTCCTGGTGCAGAGCTGAAAAGATTCTACTCAAGAAGCGTTTATACATCGGTCTCTGGAGAATCTGCCCAAAACAGAACGCTCACTTTGTCTTATTCATGAAGCTGTTGGGAATGATAATGTGATCATTGCATAAGTTTGTATGCAGCACCGGTAGCACCTTCCCCTTCCCTGTGGGGGGAATTTTCCGAGCACTGATTTGAGATTGTGAAAAGCCTAAAAATGTAGGAGAAGTAAAAAGTTGGAGTACGGCGACGCCTGGCAGAGTTTTTCTTCCTTATTTTTCGACCAGGTGCTTTTTTTTTTTAACATAACTCATTTCTACTGCCCAAAATGCAGAAAAAAGGAAGGCGCAGAGGAAGTAATGATCTTTGGAGCGGGCAGCATCAGCTATAATCACAACATCAAAGTTCTACATCATTGCAACGTTAACAGCGGTGTGCAAAGCACCTCAGGTGATATACTGCAAAGTGAATCGGCGGCTTCCCGCGCGGCGCCACAGACCCACAATACCTGAAAATAAAGAGCAGGAGCTGTCAAATATATTTCTCTCCTCGCAGGTTCAAGGCCCCCTTGTACAAAGTGTGTGCTTTGATTTTTTGCTAAGTGGTTCGCCGTCATGGAGGCTGAAAATCAAGGCTGCAAAGAGTCTGCGGGGGTCGGCCCGGTGCGGCTGAAGGGCAAATTTTTAAAACCCTTTTCCCCCCATTGGCCAGCTGGACAAAAGTTAAAAAAAACGTTCGGAATGGGAAATTCCAGATCAACGGGG